>OY855905.1:24371436-24598936 GCA_963693305.1 Meandrina meandrites | reverse complement strand
TTTGAATTCTTATACGGATTACCGCTGTGCACTCGTTCCCAGATTCCCGTTCCCGGTTGCCCGTATTAATAACACCCTCTTGTTTTCAAGCTCTAGATTGAATCTTGAATGGTGAAAACAAAACTCTTTTTTTAATGAAAGTTGCATTCTGTGAATGAAAATCCTGCTTCAGTTGAATTGAACAATCAATCGCTGACTACAATCTTACTCAAAGTTATTTTTTGTTTATGAACACATGTCACTTCCGGATTTTTTTCATCAAAAGATGCCGATTTCACGCTGCGTTTCCCAGGGATTATAAAAAAACATGCAGCTGGAAGGAGAACATTTTCAGGGGCTTCACCCTTGAAAACGAGGATTCATATTATTTTGCACTGTAAAACATTTATTCCAATTAAATACATAACAATTTCTTTTACAAGTGCGTATCGTGCTCGAGCTCCGTTCGACCGTTGCTTCGATAACAACATCCTTCCTTCCTGATTGGATTACGATCACCGCACCAAGCCCGCAATGAGGCGGGCTATAGTTTAAGCACAATTACACCAAACGATTATCGATTCCGAACCATTCCCTTGGGATTGCTAACAGCTTTTTTTTTACTACATAGAGGACTCAAAAATGTTATATTTTTCAACTCAGTCGCTTCGTAGAAGCGAGGCGCGAAAACGAGAGTTATTAGCGATCCATAGCAACTGCCATGTCTGCACCAAAGCGTTGGATATCGCATACGGTAGACACGGGCCTATTCAAACTAAGCTACTTTATCACAACTTTTCCATTTCCAACAACAATTCTGTTTATATTTATTTTTGAGCTTTGAAAGTTGCAACTCAGTTTAAGGTGACTCGATGGAAATAAATGACGCGCTGTATGTCTGTCTAAAAACTCTAATAACGTCACCATTTCTGACCCGATTTCCCTGAAACTTTCGCATTTTATACGAAACTTATCGTGGAATAATATGTATGTCAATATGTTGATCTAATATTCGTTAGTTTTGCGCGATGTTACATTTATTGAACACTACTTTTTGGATAAAATTGTTATTTACAGCTAACTGAGCGCTAAGATTTCGTTTAAACTTCTGCAGTTAGCTCGTAATACCATCTTGTCATGACTGTTCAAGTTTCCGCAAAATCGTCGGAACAGAAACCCCTGTACAATTTGGACATCAAAATATTAACTGCGGGCGAACTTCGAAGTTTGAAACGCTCCAGCGCTTCCAAATCTCACCTAAACGTACAACAACCGTAGAAAAAGAAGGTTCAATGTATCAGTTTTATTAGCTCCAAATCACATTCGGCTATTTGAAACGATGACAAGTTTGAGCTTATGTTATAAACTCACCTTTCGCATCAAAATGTAGCGAAGTCGCCAAATTTACGTTTTCCTGAATTATATGAAAACTAACCGGACGAATCGAATAAAACTACTGGAACATAAAAATGAATATCTTACACACACTTTGCGCTATTTTACGTTTCTGGAGCTACCTTGATTTGGATGAAATATATTTTTAAAGTGGAGCACTGCTTCAACTCTGTTGTGAACACGACCTTGTTGTTATTTGAATTCTACAGCTGACGCTATGTAAATTTTTTGGATTTGATGAGAATTTGAGGAATTTGCACATGGACTAGGGGGATGCATCGACAGTGTTCCGTCGCCAGGGGTGGTCGCTACATGCTTTGATTTTCCATCCAAACCAAGTCAAGGAAAACAATCCTTACACAGACTTTAAAACAAGAAATGGGAAAAATCAATAAATCAATGCATATTTTGACAAAATAGCTATGCTATTAACGGTGCTGAAGTCGCTGATTACCCTTGCATGACCTCAGAAATCAGAGCATATAGCGACTAAACACTGTCAATGCACCCCCCTAGTCCATGTGCAAATTCCTCAAATTTTTATCAAATCTAAAAAATTTGCATAGCGTCAGCTGTAGAATTTAAATGACAACAAGGCCTTGTTCACAACAGAGTTGAAGCAGTGCTTCACTTTAAAAATATATTTCATCCAAATCAAGGTAGCTCCAGCAACGTCAAATAGCGCAAAGTGTGTGTAAGATATTCATTTAAATTTTCCGGTAGTTTTATTCGATTCGTCCGGTTAGTTTTCATATAATTCGGGAAAACGTAAATTTGGCGACTTCGCCACATTTTGACGCGAAAGGTAAGTTTATAACATTAGCTCGAACTTTGTCATCGTTACAAATAGCCGAATGTGATTTGGAGCTAATAAAACTGATACATTGAACCTTCTTTTTCTTCGGTTATTGTGCTTCTAGGTGAAATTTCGAAGCGCTGGAGCGTTCCAAACTTCGAAGTTCGCCCGGAGGTAATATTTTGATGTCCAAACTGTACACGGGTTTCTGTTCCGACGATTTTGCGCAAACTTGAACAGTCATGGCAAGAAATTATTACGAGCTAAGTGCAGAAGTTTAAACGAAAACTTAGCGCTCAGTTAGCTGTAAATAGCAATTTTATCCAAAAAGTAGTGTTCAATAAATGTAACATCGCGCAAAACTAACGAATATTAGATCTACATATTGACATACATATTATTCCACGATAAATTTCGTATAAAATGCGAAAGTTTCGGGGAAATCGGGTCAGAAATTGTGAAGTTATTAGAGTTTTTAGACAGGCATACAGCGCGTCATTTATTTCGATCGAGTCACCTTAAGGGTTTAAAAATGGGAGATTAAAGTTTTTATTAGTCAATAAGTCGACGAGGCATGAGTCTATGAGTCAGATCTAGTAACAGTTATTAATGTGAAAATACTGCTGCCCTTACTAACAAATAAAAGCTAACCGCAAGCAAACCAGATTAGAATGGAATTAAAACCAGCCAAAAGCAAGTCTTAACTGTTATTTTCTTGCAATTCAATAACATGTAGGCTGGCACTGAGCGCGCCAAGTCGGCTACCAGAAGCACGCTTTTAGCAATAGTTATGAACAACCTAAAGGCACTTTTATTACCAGCTTGGGCGGCATATCTCGTTATTTTTATATATATTTTCGGTTGCATTGCAATACGGACCCAATCTTTGATGGTCATCAATCTCATTTTAAATATAGCCGTAGAAGGAATCACCGCATAACTAGGAAAACGCAAAACACTCTTCTATAGACAAGAAGCTTGGCGAAAATTAACAAGCACAGTTATTGTAGCTTAAATCCAGATAGTTTTGCGGCACTTTATCTGACGCGGATTTCTGTTCTCAGTTTAGGATCCACACTGATTGAAGCCTAGATGGAAGACCAAAGAGATGACAGCGCAGTTTTAAGTAACAAAACATTACCATGCAGCGAAGAAGAACTGAGAGAAGTGGCTTCCCAGTACCCAACCCCATTTTATTTCTACGACAAAGTCAGACTGGTGAACAGAGCCAAGTACCTCAATACCAGCTTCGCTTGGACGAGATCATTAACCGGGTCGACTTTTAAGAACCACTTCGCAGTTAAGGCAACACCAAAACCCATAATTTTGGAGATGCTGCACCAAGAGTGTGACATGGGAATGGACTGTAGTTCACTTGCAGAGCTCACCCTCTGTGAAAGACTGGGAATTACAGGCGAAGATATCATGTTTACTTCAAACAACACCGCTTTTGAGGCTTACCGAAAGGCATTTGACATAGGTGCCATTATTAATCTGGACGACTTTTCCCAAATTGATAACGTAAAGAAGGCATTAGGAGGTGTCATGCCCAAAGTGATTGCATTTCGCTTCAATCCAGGTCCGGATCATAACATTAAATATAACGAGTACATTGGCGACCCTGCTGAATCGAAATTTGGCATGACAAAAGCCCAGCTGTTTTCTGCCTGCACGAAGTGCAAGGAATATGGTGTAAAGCGTTTTGGAGTGCACACGATGCTAGTGTCCAATTCTCTGGATATCGCTGATCTTGCCCAGACTGCTCGGATGATGTTCAAATTGGCGGTAGAAATTAAGATCGAAACAGGAATCCGTGTTGAATTTGTTAACATGGGAGGTGGCATAGGCGTCCCTTATCATCCTGAAGATATTCCTGTCGACTTGGAAGATCTCGGCTTCCGAGTGAAATGTTTGTATGAAGAAATCGTTTTGCCACATCGGGATCTTCATCCGCTACAGATCAAGTATGAATGCGGAAGTGTGGTGACCAGTGACGTTGGTTGGCTGGTTTCACGTGTTATAAACATGAAAGACACATACAAACGCTTCCTCGGCGTCGATGCTGTAATGGTCGACCTCTTGCTTCCAGGCGTATTTGGCCAGTACCACGAGATTACCATCGTAAAAGATCAGTCTCCTCCAAATCATGTGCAGAAGAATCTTCCTGATTTCAAGTCTGTTGTTAGCGACCCTTCCCTTGACAGTCCGCATCACGAGACCGACAAGCAAAAGAGAATGTTCGACGTCGTTGGCTCTCTGTGTACGAATTTCGATAAATTTGCTACCGACCGGCTGATGAATGTAAATCCAGAAATTGGTGATCTGTGTATCTTTCACAGCGCGGGAGCATATGGCCGCGGCCAGGATTTCAACTTCAACGCGATTTTGCGACACGCAGAAATTTTGCGTGTTGCCTGCAATCAATTTGAGGTGATCCGTCGGGCCGAAACTTGCGATGATTACTTCGCCACGATGAAATTTCCTAAGTCAGAATCGTGCAATGCACGTTACACGCACCAAGTGCAATAAAGCTTACTTCAGACGCTTATTTTTAACCACAACTATACATATAATAACAATGATATCACATTTGGCATCATCGATATTATATTGGATAGTTATGCTTGTCATTTATGCTTGGTAAATATCCACCACTATTCACCTCCACTTCGGTGAATAATTGTTAATTATTTCCTTGCAAGTCATTCATATGGACGGTAGATGTTGTAGTGAAATATTAAGACTAATGATTATAAAGCCATCAGTGCATCAACGGGATATTCAGGTTGGGAAATTCAAGTTCCAAAGATCATCTGCCAGAATACCACCACACCAATGAAACAACCAAGTTAACATGTGTGTGAACTATTTACTGGGACTAAACAGTAGCTAACAGTCAGGAGAGATCATACTTGACCTTTGTGGATTATATGAACTTTACGGAATCAGTTCACTAACAGTTACATGTTCAATAAGAAGTATAGATATTTTTAATATCTTATAGTTATTAATTTTCTTCTCATTTATTATTCAATTATTATCACATTCCTATTTTGGTTTTGGGGTATTGTTTTTACAACTTATTTAAAAACCAATCGTACTAATCGTATATATTCGATTACTTTAGTTGTCAGAAGACGACTTAAGGGTGAATGATGTGTAAAAGCATATTTTGGGATTATTGTCTCAATTTATTTACTCATTGTAATTAAATCTTGGGCTCTCAGAAAGGTGCGTTCAGTCTCCAAGATCACAAAATAAGCAAAATGTCAGTCTAGTTTGGTGTCAGTTTGTCCACGCACATACTGAACAAATAGCTCGCCGTCTTTTCTCAGAGAAGTAAAAAAGATAACCGATGAACTACATAAAACGGTGGCAAACCCGTAAACTTTCCCGAAGAATTGACGCATAAAAATACCTTTACAAACCTAATGAAGAACTAGTTTCCTTTATTTCTCTGACCCCTTTTTCTAAATAGACAGTTTAAAGATAAATTCCAAGCGTCCTTCTTCTTAAACTTAGAATACCAGAAGAGCCGTTAATTTTTTGTCTTTCAGAATTCAACTTTGCAGGCTGTATTTTGCAAAATACATATTTTTGCACATGCTAGAGTAGTAGTATAACGCAACTTTTTCACCCCGTCATGATCAAGACGAAAAGCAAAGGGTGCCAGCACATGCATTTACCGTCTTCCGATGTCATATGTGATAGACATCGGAAAGTACAGTCCCAAAAAATTGAATTTATTAACAACAACTGTGACAGTCGTAAACATAGCGTAGTTGCGCGCCGCGGCTGGATTTTTTTGAAAAATTTCTAAATAACCTTATTTTAAATTATCTGCTATTTAATAGCGGATAAATTGGTTTTCACTTGATACCATTACATGTTCCCCGTACCGGTAAGTAATTATCTGTTAATGATTCAGTTTTCTTATTCCCAAACATACACCGTTTCACATGAACAGAGTTCAAGTATTTACTGTATTCTAAACGAACGAGGGCGTAACTTTGTCGGTGGTGTTAGCGTATGAGGAAGAAGAGAATTATACACTGTCGACCAAACTTTTAAAGCTTTAGTAAAACTTGATCTCATTATTAGCGATCCATTTGGATCAATTGATTTGATAACAACTCGTCAGTAAATCTGCATGCAGGAAAACATTGGATACCGCATACGGTAGACACGGGCCAATTCATCTGACCAGCTTATTGTATGTTATAAATAACGTTTCGAGCGATAGCTCTTTGTGAGAGAAAACTGAAAACACTTCGTTTTCAATGTCAATCCTTTGCCACAGGCCATAGAAGATCATGGGATTGCATGTTTCGTGTGTTTATACTTTCAATTAAGCTCGAACTAATTTAGGGTAATGCTCTAAACAAAGCAAGCTGGTGCACCCAAGACGGTAAGGCTTTGACAGCAGAAACCGCATACACAAGAACACGGAGCAGCTTAAAAGTTGAATTGGCTTTTAGACCTCCATAGACGGGTCGGATTCACGCCCAATTTTCTTCAGTTTATCTTCTTGCTTCATTTTGGGATCGGCTGTTTGTGTGTGCCACACGAGAATCTGTGTTAAAATAGACAAGGGAACAATGTTGTTTAAGATGTTTCTATTTGTTTTCAAGATGAACTCTGGATCGCGCACAAATTTGTTTTACTAGTTTTGAGGTTTTCGGTTTATCATTGTAACGACAGCATCGATTTCATAAATAAGAACATTTTGCCAAAGTTCAATTTAAGATCAGTATTTGGTGTAAATTTCACAACGATCAGAGTAAGTAAGGACTACAAGAAACAGAGAAAGTTAAAATTTTGACAGTTAGGTGTGATCCCAAAAAATCTGTTTCGAGGCACCTAAGACAACAACATTGCGTGCTCCCCCTTTTTGTTACAATAACAAAATGAATATAAAGGAAAAAGTATCCAAATTTTTTTGAGAAAACAAAAAACACTACATACATCTGTTATCCTGCAAGGGATGAAGCTACTAGTATTTTAACGACGTTTTGAAAGAGTTGGCTGAAGAATGTCTAAACTAAGCTGGTCTAAACTGGGAACACGAGTAGCCGAACTCATCACACTTGATGCGGCACATTCACTACAGCCTACGGGCCCTTCTGTAGAACCCGATTTAGCCATAAACACGTGTACGTTCTTTAGAAGTGATAATAAACAGGCCAAACAAGCCATTAAACTTCGATGTACCTGTTTACAATTGTTCGCCAGTGGTTCAAACTCTTCCCTCTTTGCCAGCCTGCTGACAACGGACGACTCCAGATAGCCTCTACTTGCCAACGGGTCCATTTCTACCTCTGGATTATCAATGAACAGTTTTGCATTTATTGCAAACCCTGCCATGTCTATAGGCATGGGACGAGTAGGCTGCCAGACGGTGTAAAACTTGACAACCGAGCCATCTTTGCAGATTGGTCCTTCCCACTTTAAACCTCCCACCAAACCGACTGGCCAGACAGATACTTTCTTTGTGTAACGCATCTACAGTGGGTTGTAAAAATATGACCGTTTACATACTATCACAAAACATTGTGGAAGGGATATTGTATTTTGTTAAACGCTGCTTAGGGTTCGTATACGTAACTAAAAAGAAACATGTATGGAGAGCCAGAAATGGTTGGGCAAGTGAGTTTGTGATAATGTCAAACCTCGTAAAAATGGTACACGTGTTGTTTTATTTTGAACTGATGTGAAACGTCCGTTTTGACCAAAATATGGATAACTTCAAATTCATTTTTCTCGCGCGGGGTTATCTTGGGAGCTAAAGTTTCGATAAGTTCTTTTTTTAACTGTATTCAAACTGTTACCATGCTACGAGTTCTTTTTGGTATCTTCATTTTTTTGCTTTTTTTGTTCGATTGTTCAGCGGAAACCGTCTTAACCAGCCTAGTCCCTAGGCGTTCTCCTCCTCTCTCGGGCGCCGGAGCGCGAGGGCCACGTAAGAGCCTGGGAACGGGTTGGCGAGCCACGAAATTTCGCGCCAAATCGATAAGCAGGAAGGGAACGCCTGGGTACTAGGCTGCGTCTTCACATTTCCCGGCAGCAAATTCAGCTTAACAAATCCATCTGTCCTAATTTTAAAAACAGTACAAATCTTATCAAGATAGTCGTAACTTTCTGACGCCTAGCTTACCTGTTCAAATATTCTCAAATCATAGGTGTTGTCGTCATCTCCAAAATAAACAACGCCTTTCACATCACTTCTAAAATTTTGCCTGATCCATTTAAGGCCCAGGTTTCTCTGTTCAACACCTCTTGCTTTTAGCCATCTAGGATCACCCTCTTTAGTTATAAGTTGTTTGGGGGTTCTAACTGCAAGGTGAGTGTAACTAATACCGCAGTTCTCCAAAAAACGGATAACAAGATCTGTTTTCTCTTCAGAGTCTTCAACTAGTATCCAGTGAAGTTTTGGAACATGCAGAAGCGTTTGTGACAATCTTGTCAAGTCTGCTTTTTGTGTAAGTCTTTTATAAGTGGGAGTAATAACGTAAATTGTCGGCACTTCATCAAAGCCTTTCATGTAGACACTGTCAAATTTAGTAATTCCTAAGATCTTGAGTTTCTTGCTGATTTCCTCTTCCTTCTCCCGCATAATGAGCTCTCTCTTTGACAGTCTTTGTTGTACTAGGTTAATTGTTTCCGTTACATCATTCAAGGTGGCCGAGTCTGAAAGACAAAACGGCAACACATTAACCACAAACAGGATAAAATGAGACCACTTGGCACCTCGATCAAGGTGACGGGGAGGAAAATATGCTGTAAAACACAGATGAAAACTAGATGGGTATTGTTGGTATTGCTAATATTTATTGCTTGGTGGATTTTTTAGAGTATTCTTGCAGTTTAAAACTCCAAGAATAGCGGTAAAAAGATTTTCTTATTTTTATGATTGATTGATTGATTGATTGATTGATTGATTGATTGATTGATTGATTGATTGATTGATTGATTGTTTGATGACGTGTGATTGAGAGCTCTGTCAACGAAAGAGATGCGTGATAAGTTGGCGGAGATCGAGAACGACTGGGGAAAAATGCCTCCGATACCAAACGCAGAGAAAGTCGTAAAAGGCTCATAGAATGTGGATCTCAAAGAGACGTAGACGAACGCGTGGAGCCTAGATGCTCAGCTTCGACTCGCCTCGATGAAATGAACACCAAATTAGACAAAGTTCTTGCGAGCTAAGAGAAAAAGTAAAAATCTGAAAGAATCATTAGAGTTTGCCGAGAAAGAGATTACCAGCCCACAAGCGAATATGACAAAAACACCCGCGACACTTTTAAAAGAAAACAGCGAGGATATTGAATCCTTTGATGCAGATATTGAAGCACTGCAACGAAGAAACATCAAACTGGAGGCCTACACAAAGCGCGACAACATAAGAATCTTCAATATCAAAGAAGAAGCTGATGAAAACACCGATGAACTGGTAAGAAATCTCTTTGTTACTTAATTGGAATTTGGGACGACTTTCCGAGAGAGGTTGAAACAATCCCTAACAAAAACGCGCTACCCAGTTTAAAAAAGGGCCAAACGGGATCAGATAAGTGCTTACTGATTTCGACAAATAAATCATAGATAGCTATATCTGCAAAGGAAAAGAAACCCCTATCAAGGAAACTATGGAAAAACTTTGTTTGTTCCATGAACGGTTTGAAAGAAAGGGAATGCACGTCTGGCAAATGATAGAGTTAAGTTATCTGTTTACGTGTGTGTATAGTTTGTGTGGGGTGTGGGTTTTTTTTTTGTTCTTTTTTTTTGTTTTCTTTTTGTTTTTTATATGTAAGCATATTTTGTTTGGAGGGAAAAAGATTTTTGTTCCGTACTTTAAAGAAATATGCGTACACATCCAAATGAAATCTCAGAATAGGATCAATTTACATAAAATACAAAAGAGTCATACACGGCGAACGTATTTAAATTAGTCTCCCTAAACGAAAGAGGCATAAATAATTTCCATAAAAAAAAACGTAAAGCCATATTCACGCGGTGTTAAAAAAGGAAAGCAAACGTTCTATTCCAAAAAGAAATATGCAAATATGCGTACACATCCAAATGAAATCTCAGAATAGGATCAATTTACATAAAATACAAAACAGTCATACACAGTCTCCCTAAACGAATGAGGCATAAATAATTTCCATAAAAAAAACATAAAGCCATATTCACGCGGTGTTAAAAAAAGAAAGCAAACGTTATATTCCAAAAAGAAACACATTCAAAGGAAGCATCAGAGAAACAATGCATGAACAAATGGGGTGGCAATGTTTTTTTTATTCATATGGAAACCCAAATTCTTGTGGAGTAGCGGTGTTGATTAGGAACGGATTTAAGTAATTGCACAATTCAAAACGTTATCACAGACCCCTTTGCGAGTTTTCTTATGTTAAAACATAGTTAATGGAGGGAAATGGTTAGGAAGCCCGGCTAACATCAAAGGAGCAAACAAAGAGGCCAAGATTGAGGTTGGAAGGTCCATGACCGTGCACATCTTTGGTTTTGCGCTCATACACTATGCATGAATTACATAATCGCAATGTTTCTATTGGTTAGTTGTATGAACATACGTAACCACCTATTGTATTTTGTCAGGTTTTGTGCCTGGGCAACCCCCAAAATAGCGAACAAAAACCTATAACAAAGAACTTTGCCAGGCTTCATAGCCATTTCCCTCTATTAACTTGATGGTTAAAAGTTAAGATACAGAAGACAAAGTTCACGTCAGTTAATAAACATTTATGCCCCAAATAGAGACAAAATAACGTGTAATTTTGTGTTTTGTTTCCTCAGAAACGAAACGGTTCGATGTGAACTATTTACACAATGGGGGCTACTATCCAATCAGAAGAACGCTCGTAACCACAATGTCAACACGTTGTTCTAGAGGCAAACCAGGGCTCAAAATAACGGCCGGTCAACGGACAATGTCCGGCCAAAATGACGATTTGTCCGGACAAAATTTTGATTCGGCGGTCATTTTGACCGGTCACCTCTTCCCGACGTATCTAGGAAGATCGAAGAAGACTCTGCTCGCAGAGTAATTTTGTTAATCCCCGCTAGCTTGAAATGGGATATTGGTATCGCATGATGCAGGAAAGATATCTTAAAGTCGAGGACGTGAATCCTTTTCAATGGACACAGTTGACATGAAGCCATTGGCGTTTCCTTTCTTCCTACACATGCCGAGCAAAGGCACAGTTATCTCACTTGTAGCATGGGCATATGTCCTATTACTATTTAGTGTTCGGTAGTAAAGACCAGTAATTAAAAGTGCTTACAACCAGGATCGCCTCCACCCGTAAGTCGTTAACTAATGCAAAACTATGCAGACTAACATAACATTACGGCTACTGAGCATTTTGTTTTATGTAGAGCAGAACGCGGAACAAATGGAAATTCAAAAAGCGAACATAATTAAATGACACTTTTAGCGATCAAAACAGTTAAGCTTAAGCCTTTTACTCTTTAACAACGAGTGTTTTAGCTTACGAGGCGAAATTTTTGGCAGCATAGGCTATTGCTTCAAAGTAAATACTCAATATTTTGACCGGTCAAAAACGAGACATGACCGGTCAATATTCAAAAATTATTTTGAGCCCTGCGAACAATCTCGTAAAAACACGTTCTTGAAATATCGGAAAGATAATCGTCTGCAAGACCAAACATTATTGAGATTCATTACAAATAGAAATATCTGAAGACTGCAATGCTTTTAAGTTCGATTAAAGCGATATAGTAATTGCTAAGTAAAACATTCTAGCTATATTCTGAGAAAGAAGAACATTCACACCAATGAGAGCGCTTGCAAGCGCAAACAAGGACACATGACATTGCTGATATGCAATGGCTAGGAAGTTCCTTCTCATTCTTGTCCTTCCACGATATGGAAACGAAACACTATTTCTTTTTGAAATAGCTCGTTTCAAACTGATCTACACAAAACGCTGTAAACTGAAGATTTCGATTGCGGCGAAGAAACTATGATTTGTGGAGGTGACTTAAATTGCTGTCATAAACCAAAGTTTGGCAAAAAGGGTGGTGTAATGGTACCCAAAAAAATAGTTATAGGCCCATCTACCTGGAAACAATAAAATACATCCGGTTATAAGCCCCCCAGATATAAGCCCCCCTCTGCTGGATGACAGTACTGAACAGGGCAAAATGTTACTTTATCATGACTTTTTAACTTAAAAACGTATTTCGATCAACACTGTCGTGGCTCGTTTCGAAACATTTTTTTTTATTCCGCTTATAAGCTCCCCCAGATATAAGCCCACCCAAAACCCCTTTCGAAGTTCAGTATAAGCCCAGGGCTTATAACCGGAATTTTCCGGTATTTACTTCTGAAGAACGACCTGACTGCGATATAGCACATCCAGATTAAATTGAAGATAGCAAAACCCCTGTATCAAATTAAAGCTTATAGAGGTAACTAAGAAACTATAATAACCATTTTGTAATAAAGTGAATTCTTGAATTTTTCCCAACCTCTTAATTTAAGCGTCAGAGTCACGTTTTGGAAACTAAAACTCAAAGGGAGTTTGTTCCTTTTCGACCTCAAATTTGGACAGTGGCTAGTTCAACATATAAACAACAATTTACGAGTCTGCAAATTTTTTATTTCTGAATACTTTTTCTACAAGACTGATTTTTGTATGAACACTCCACTATTTTTTAACCCTTATTGCAAAATGGCTTATAACTTTTCATTGCAGTTGAAAATAACAAGACGCTGACATGTTTTTTTTAGGACTTAGAGTCTGAAAACCCAAGAATGAATCAAATTAGCGAAATAAAAAATTCACAAAAGAAAAATTCATGCTTTTCTTTGAAGAAAAAACAAAAGATGTCAGTTATAATGTGCGCATAGCAGATAAAAGAGCATGGTAGGAGGGGAAAAAATGTCAAAGAACCAGTCCAGTAAATTTTGCTTACCAATTGGCAGTTCATCACTATTTTGGCCTGTCAAACTTGAAATCTGGTCTGCCATTTGGCCATTATAATTAGCTGGCTGCTAATTATCGAGCCTGCATGATAATCAGTAAGAAAGCTTAGCTGCTACCTAATAATACTCAGAAACTAACTAAACACTACATTTGCAACTAAACTAAGAGGGAGATTTCATGAAACTTTCTAAATTGATCACCCTACCCCGGTTGACGTTGATGATGATGAAATTGGGCCATTCCATTTACCATTTAATATCTGCACCCCCCCCCCCCCCCCCTATTGAGGAATAAGGAAATCCTAGGGGGAGGAGGGGGGGTCTTCAGCAGTTATTTCTGTTATTTCTGAGGGGGTAGCCATGTCGGTACCTTTCATCTTTTTACGTTTCTGAAGGAAGGTATGTGTCGGCACTTTGATCAAAAAATCTGAAAGGGGTCCTCAAATGTTATTTCCGAGGGGGTTGAGACCAAATATCCTCAATAGGGGGGTGTGGATATTAAATGGCCAGAATGGCCCATTGTCATGAATAAAAGTATTTTGCAGATTTGAGATGATTTTTTGGCGGACAAGCGGTTTTCAAACGAAATTAACGAAAACACAGCAAGACACGTGTAAACCGTAGTTCAAATGGAACTGCTTTCTGCTATAATTATAGCAGAAAGCAGGATCAATCACTATTTAAAATAACTCACCCCTAGCACTTCGCCATCTTCTCTCCTCGATCATTTATGCATTACATAAGTCACTCGTGAACAATAACGCCTTTTATATTAACTGAGAGATACCGAGCAACTCAAAAGTAATACAACTTTAAAATCGGTCCTATATTAGCTCACTGTAGTTAGGGTATTTGCTTATTTTTTTTAAACGTACCTTTGCCACATTGATTTGCCATCCACATTAACCCAAAAAAAGTGAGAAGAAAAGAAAGAGCCACAAGATTTTTAGGACTAAATATCTTCGTTCGAAACATCCTTTAACAGGAAGATAAAAACTAATCGAAGCAGAGAATTATTAAATATTGAAAAACAACCTGTCATCCGCCATTTTGATTTTGGCGTTTTCCACCAGGCCTCCCTGGTAATCGAGTAGGGCTGGACACTAGTCACCCCCATGCCTTCTCGACCTTCCGCCATTTTACCTTGCGTAAGCCCTTGCGTTGCAAACTCCAATACTCCAATACTTTGAGAGAACTTTCCCCATCATGGTTTGGCCTTTAATAATGGGAGCAGCCAGAGCTTATGCTCCTTACATCGTTCTGCCGTTTGCAGTGGCCGTGGGAACCGTGGGCTATCTCGTCGAAACTCGATTAAGAAAGAACGATAAATGGGCCAAAGAGAAACCAAGCACCCTCGAGGAACGAACATTGAGGCAGATTGATGCACTGGAAGACCCGACGAAGGTGCAGAGTTTAAAGTACAAAGAAGGAATACCACAAACTATCTTTGAGAGAAATCAAGGCTATAAGACTGGTTTCACGGGACGATCCTTAGAACTTGGGGAAACTTCCGCAGATACGCGTTCCAACACGCAGTCATGATCTTGATACAAAAAATGGAGCCAAAAAATACACTTTGAGAAGTTTTCCTCCTCGAATTTTAAGAAAAGAACCATGTTTCAGAGATTAATGACAGAGGCAATGGCCAACACCATATTGAATATTAATGCAGCTAAAGATGTCCAAAATCCTTGTAACTAATAGGCTCGTGTGAACTGCAAGTCATGAGTAGTTATCAATGGTCAGCAATGGTGGAACTGTTTTTGAAACAACGTTCTTGCAAGTTATTTTAGCGTAAGCTAATGTATTGGTGGTTGTGAAAAACTTGTAACCCGAGCTTAGTGACAATAAGCTATTTAAGTGATGTACTCGCATCCATGGAACACTTGGTTGTGTCTGGAGATTTAAACATAGAATGCTTTCACTAAATCTAGTTTTAATGTGTTCTGGCTCAGGTACAAAGGAATGGACTAAAAGTGTCGGTTTCTCGTGCACTTGCCACTTAGCCTGCGTAGCAAGCGTTCCCGTGCGAACGAAGAGCTATGTGTCGCGCGAGTAAAGATTCTGGTCGCACGAAAATTGAGGGGAGAGCAAAAAAGGAAAAGGAGCAGGGAGGGGGTGCCCCACCCCTCCCCGCTCCTTTCCCTTTTTTGCTCTCGCCCCAATTTTCGCGCGACTAGAATCTTCGCTCGCACGCCATAGCACTTCGCTCGTACGGGAACGCTTGCTACACAGGCTACTTGCCACTCAACTACCCCTGAGAAAAATGAGAGAATACAGGGTTTAATTGAGCATGGCACTTAAAGAGGGGTGGTGCTTAGAATCCAATCCACAGGCACTTCAACATAATAAAGGTGAACAAATGAGAGAACCATAAATTTTCTGCTCCTATGACTAGTTTCCAGCTTAGCAGAGATTCCAACCCCATTTGAAGGAAAATAGGGAGTATTTTTTAGCACCAAGGGTGCTAAAACGAGTCGACCAGCACCTCATTGAACTCTCACATGATTGGCCATAAGAACAATAGGACAAAGGGCACAAACAATGCCCCTATCCCTGAAGACAATGAGCAATATTGTTTTAGAATGCCTCTGAAATTAGAGGTTCACAAGAGTTACTGGACTACTCGCTAAAACAAGTGCAGAATGATATAGCCTCTTGGGGGTCCAGGGGAATGCCCCCATTGAAATTTTTGCAAATTTCGGTTTTCTTGAGTCTCTTGCAGTTTAACATTTCTGACTGAGTTATTCAATAAGTCAGTCTCAGAAAGTAGAGTTTCCGTCATTACACAGAGCAAGACACATGGTGTTCAATGGAGAGACCGGGTCAGAAGTTACATACTACTTATTAACTGAGAGTGAGGTCATTACAGGGAAATCTCAGACCGAGGCCTTGATGTATTGACCGAGCGATAGCGAGGTCAATACATCAAGGCCGAAGTCTGAGATTTCCCTGTAATGACCGAACGGACGAGGTTAATAAGTTATTTATTATATGGCCTTTTTAGCGCTGAAAAAAGGGAAACGTTTTTCAATATCCGCTTGGGTGCGCAAGAGGTCATTCGAGGTCATGTGATCCAAACCAGAAGAAACGGTTTCTTTGACAATGAGGCAATTTTTGTCTTAAACACGCCAAGATCTAGGGCAAATTTAACCACTTTAATTTTCATAAAACAAACTGACCTGTGTTTACAAGTGTTTGACCCTTAAAAAGTTATAAAAAGCTAAGGCAAGAAAAATTTTCATAATGCCCGGTCATTACAAGAAAATCTTGCCCGCTCATCAGCCAATCAGAGCGCGCGTACTATTGTAGCCATATAATAAATGGAAAGTAAAAATTAAATGTAGAATGTAATGTTTTACACTCTGGTTGCAAAAAATACTTAAGATTATATGTTTTTTCCTTGCTTTTAGAGACGTTCATCATAAATTGGGAGAATTTGATAAAAATCGGGAGAGCAGGAAGCAACACATCAAATTGGGAGGGTTGAAATGCCTGGTTTGAACATTTTTATTCTGAGCTGTCAGCTATAAATGCTCAGAGCACAAACTTGCTCAGCTGGAAATGCAAGCAAAGTAGACTACATGCCTGAAAATAATTCAACCTTAGATTTGTTCACTTGCGATGTAGTTCTTAGACCCCGGATCACTTACCGGTAGTTCATATGACCACATTTTTAGGGCACATACCAGTACACTGTTGAAAACGTTAAGTTTTTCAATTAACAATTGGTTAATGGTTAAGCGTGCACTTTTGAGCTGTGGTGCATGGGGGAAGTTTGCAGAGCATGAAAGAAGTGTAAAAGTTGCTCAAGGCAATAGCCAAGTGCAACTCTAGCTTCTTGAGTGGCTCCCAAATTCCCAAGTGCACCATAACTCGATAGTGCACAGCTAAAAGCATACACCAGTTGTTTTATAATGTTGCTGGTGGAAATATGTACATCAAAACCTGTGCAAGAAGAAAAAATGCTGGCAAAGCGATTTGCTCAGGCTATCAGCATGCGCTATTGGATTATGGTGCATGCTTACGTATACTGAATTTGATTGCACAGCTCAGCTAGCTGTGTTGTAAGCCCAACTGGCTCAGCTCTTGGGGCATGAAGCTGTAGTAGTATTGGTACTCCCCTTGAGTGGGATGCTAGTACAGTCCATTGCAGGTTACTCCCAAGCATTCTGACAGGTTGGACCTACAATTTGACAATATCCATTTATACTCCTGGGTGGAAAGGCATTGTGAGAGTAAAGTGTCTTGCCCAAGAACACAACACATTAAAGACCCTGGTCAGGGCTTAGCCCATGGGCATTATTCGTTTCCAAGTCCTTTTGGGAAACATTTACATGAGCAGAGATAAAGAAAAGGTGGGACTTATCAGATAGCACATACACTATAAGCAATCCATCTTTTTTCCTAATCTGTCAAATATAAAGGGAAGGACGGGGCACGCATACAAAAAAGGCTGTGGAAAATCTGGGAGCAAGATGCTCAATTTCCCAGCGTGATTTTTGAACTACAGTAGCAGGGAGGGAGCATATTGCATGACAAGCCAAATAACAACTGCAAAGGAGACTATAGATAAAAGTAATTTTTAAGTTTTTTTTTTTTCAAACAATGCACAGCTAAACAGCAATATTAATGACTTAAAAATTTATGCCCTGTTTGGAAAATGCAGAGCTAAATAATATTAATGTTCACTGCAGGCTGGATTTTCTATTAAACTATGAAAATAATATAATTATAATTTTTTAAAAATTCTGTCGAAAACATGTCACTGACTTGCTAACTGTGCATTTAGCATCTTGACCAGTTTGACAACTACCTATTACTAGAAACACAGTTTTACTGTGATGTGAGAAAAGTGAAGTAAACCAAAAACTGGCATTTGCAATCATGAATCCACTGTAGACTGATGGAATGTACATGCATAGGGCGTCTAGTGTGGGTAAAATTCTCTGAGCTCCTTTTACAAGAAACAAATTATAAATAATTTCACATGTTTGTCTTCATATCATTCTTTGTAACTCCTTTTATGGCTTGTAGCTGCAAGAAGAATAATATTTCAACACTGTCAGAATTTTTATAAAGCCAGGGAAGAATTGACAATTTTAAAGATTTACCCTCCATCACATGACATCTACAAGATTCTCTAGGATTTTACAGGGTTAACTTGAAGGTCGATCAGTATTAATCCTGTACATACAGAGTACACAACATAGTTTACACTGTAATTTGTGATTACTGGCAACCACCAGTTTTATAAATAATATTGTGATAATCAGTTTATACAATGATTCTGATATAATACCTGCAAGTCTAAGCAATAATTTAGATATTAATTTAGTTAATCCATAATGTAAACTCAACAAATTAACTATCTAAGCTAGGGGTATGATAATGTAGGGTTAACCGTAATTAGTTTAAAAGATTAAAACAAAGGAAAATAAAATTTGAACCAAGGATAGAATTGAACCACAACATCTAAACTGTACCTCTGTCCTGCAGAAAAAAAAACTTTTCTGGTTAATCTAGCTATTGTATAAATAATTATTCAAATGAGATGTGTATCACTGCTCAATTTTCATATTGTGCTTTATTTTGCAGGGCTCAGTAGCTAGGAAAGTAAACTGAATCTTGAAGATGCTACCTACTACTACCTGCAATTCCATAATTTAATGCATGTTTGTTTTCAATGCATACACTTGTATGATAAAACTGAAAGAAGTACACTAACCTTCTACAGGTGTACGGTACTATCAAAATGCTATAACTGGGATATTTTGTAACTAATGTTTTTAGACTAGTTTAAGGTCAATTTTATGAATATCACTTATTAAAATAATTTTTTGCACACTCTCTGCTGAATAAAGTTGACTTATTAATTAATAATTACAGCACATTATACTACTAACCTTTCCCAGTACTTGTGGTTTAAATTGCTGAAATCATCCAGTCGAGCAATCTTCTTTAAATACTTTGTTAACTTTAGCAGCTCCTTATCTTTGTGTCGATTTTTGTGGGCCTCTCGAAAAGGTCTAATCTTAAGACAAAATGATTCAGAAAGAAAACTCTGATCAACAAAAATGTCAGTAAAATTAATAAAATAAAATTAATAGCTAAAATAGCAGTAACTCTAGAGGTGAGGTAAAACTCAAGCCATTATGCTGGCCAGCAGTGCCCTCTGGCAGTCATGCATATTGTTGTAGGCGCATCACATGCTTGCTGTTCCAGCTGTGAGCAGACATGCAGTTATCTGTTTGGCCTTGTGCTCAAGTTAAGCCATGTGTTTCTGTAAGACCATAACAATGAAGCTTACCTTCATGCATGATCAACTGGTTTCTGAGTAAATGTGACTAAAGAATACTGCTAGTCACAATAGATGAGATGCTAGTTCATAGCATGGTTATCCCCAGGGGTGCTCCCTAAAGGAGTATGGGGAGGGTCCACCTGAAAGAGGTATCTTTTTCAGGTTGTAGGCATGTGTATATAAATGGAATTATTCAAGTGAAAAATTAAGAAAAAGATACAGTATCCTTTCTTTCCATTTTCCTATCAAAGGTATATGAAACTATTACCTTCTCTGTTGAAAATGGTATTATACAAAATGGTAAGGGGTTCTGACCTCTGGGCACTGAGCCTCCCTGTATGAAAAATTTTCAGGTACCCCTCCACCCCTGAGGTGATCCTTATCCCCAACAGCTTATTAGGTTATAATTACAGTTAATGTGTAATTGTATGATTATTCTTGTACCTTAAGACCATTTTGTGGATTCATAAGAAAATTTCTCCTGAGATCATCAAACATGATTGTGTTTTTACTACTGTATTCCTCAAACTTTCCCCAAATGACACCAAGTGGTTTTGTCTACAACAAAATACAGTACTATAAGTTGATCTTCAGCAAGATTAGTACAATCATGTACTTCTTTTTGCTCAAGAACATTTTATGCAGCTAGCTAGTGACAATATTTATTTACTATTTGTTGCACCACAACATCAGCAAGATGCAACTGGTATACTAACATGTATATGAAATAATTATATTGGCACTATAATATAAATGTTCACTGACGTGAATCTCAACATATCATTCATACAAGTACAGCATGTATCGCATTTGTAGCATACAGACTAAAAGCCCACAGAGTTTACAGGCCGATATTGAAATGTTCTTGACTAATAATTAATTAAAAGGGGTGGTGAAATCAAAGGTTAATGCATTAAACAGGTAACATGATCACTTTTTCTAAATGAAGATTTAATCAATATCATACATGTACCTCAATAAGGCCATATTTTGAGGACAGGACAGTAATCATAGCTCCACTGTCTAACAGAAAGCAAATCTTGTAATTGGGATTGTCTAGAATACCCAGCTCCTGTATAGAAAATGATTATCATATAGATTGTGTGGTTCCAGAAAATATCCATAGCCCTCCCCCTTCCCAGGACCAACCCCACCCCCAGGAATTTCCAATCCCTTCAGTGGGGGAGTATGGATACTTTCTGTAACCACACATTGTGTAATTACAGGGGGTGGGGTGGGGGAGTGGAAATACTCCTAGTTGTTGAACGCGCTTTTAAAACCAGAGAGTGCCAGCGTGATGGGCCACTAATTGGCTTGGATGGAGTCTGCATTTTCAAAATTTTAACACCCACAGAATTATTTTTGGTTCACTTGCACTAACAATTCAAAGATAATAAATGTTATGATTCAACTTGACCCTTCAGTCAAACTTGGCTCAAGTTGGTATTTTTCCTTTGTTCTGGTGTATGGCTATTGATTATTTATGGAATATAAAACGAAGGAAAATACCAAAATTAATTCTACCAAGGGTAAAATTGAACGAACCACAACATATTTCCATCAAGTAGAAATCATGCAATAAAATCTTCCCCTTATTTAAATTGTAAAATTACACTGTATATATATCTTAGTTACAAAGACAATGTCATTTCTTGCTTGATCCAGGTACTAAATATAATAAATTCTCATCACTTATTAGGGCTGCAACGATACACCGGTGCACCCGTGAACCGCGATATTTTTTGTCACGATACGAATATCGATATTTGAATGGGATATCGCTGTATCGCAAAACAACAAAATATTTCTCATCAAAAATGAAAAATTACTTTACCAACATTCAGAAATTACTGTTTTAATCAGTTTTATGACTCCTTACCCAAGTACAAGCCTTTTTTTAGCCACTTCTGCTTCCAGTCACGTATTTTTCAATGCGTAGTTTCAATAAGTTGTCAGCTGACAAAGTCTTATGCGCCCGCAAAAAAACGCGCGGTTCGTTCGTCACGTTAGTTCTTTCGTCAAAATGCCTTCCTCTGCAGTTGAGTTACAACTGGCACCGTCCTCTTATAAGTCAAAGGTATGGAAAGACTTTGGATTCAAAGTTTTTTACGATGGCCAAGGAGTAAGACACTCCTCGTTATATTCTTGTGTTACTTTTTACCATTTGTTAATTGTTATCAACAGAAATTAAAGATTCCAAAGCAGTTTAGTAACATTACGTCATTTGTCAGTTGTATATAATGATGTATCGTATCGTGTATCGTATCGTGGCACTTGTACCGAGATATGTATCGGTTGCTAAGAAAATGTATCGTTGCAGACCTATCACTTATTAATATCCCACCTGAATTTTTGTCAGTCGCTATACATGTAATTCTGACCAGCACATTTTTAACATGATATAAATAGAAAATAGTACTTGTTAACGCATATTATCAATTTATTTAATATATAACAGTTTGCTTACTTTCATTTTAGCTTCAATCCATTTCATACTGGTGGCAGCTAGATGTCAAAAACATGTTGCATTACTACAGTCAGCAAATCAATCAATCATTAATTAATATTAATATTATTCTAAAAATAAATCTACAGTATTTTCAATAGATCTAACTGTACTTTTCAACTATGAAACCCTGAATGACTGAATAACAACTGAGTTCAAGTGAGAGATCTTTCTTGTCAGGTTTAACCAAATAAGTCACTCAATATTTAAAACTAATTACTATAATGCAAAAAAATGTAAAAAAACAACAACAACAGGAACCAGGCTGATAAATAGCACATGAGCTAATTAAATAATGGTTTTGTGGTATGAGTGGAGCAATATTCCCAGTACTCAGGGGTTTTGTTATAAGCAGCTGCTGAGGGAGGAATAGATGGCTTTGTCCACCAAAGGCACCATAAGGCCTCTTTCTCCTCTGGGGTTGGGGAGGCATGCTCCCCTAGAAAAATTGTAAATCTAGAAGCTTGAAAAGGCGATTTCCAGCATTCTGGGCATCAAAAAGCATACCGTCAATAAATGAAATTTTAATAGATGGCAGTAAGAGGCCCCATAGCCGACGGTAGGCTGCTGGTATCCAGCTCTTATTGAAACCGCTGAGTACTGTTAGTTATATATTCAGGGTTTTCAAAAGTAACGAGCGCCCGACGCAAGTCACCGGCTACTTCGAGCGTTAGCGCCGGGTACTTTTGGAAGTCAAAATTAAAAAAAATAATAGTAACAAAAAATTGCGATTCCTATGGGTTAAGTTAAAGATAACATATTTTGTTCTTGCCCATTGATCGCGTTCCAGCATCAGAAATCGTGGCTCTTTTATTCAACAGCATTTAACGTGGACCGGGAATCATTTGCGTTTTCCGGCGAAAGACTGACATTTGATCCTTTCGTGACTAGTTTCTTCTTGCGTAAGCGAATGTGAATTCGTGAGAGCTTTGTACTTGGTGCTTTCTTTAAGAAAATGGTCCCAGTCACCGGATGGAAAGGCAGAAATAACAGCCGCTTTTAACCCAGTTTGGGTTCAAACATCAAAGAAAGGAGATTGCTGGTATGAAACACTTTTTAAAATGCAAATTGTTTAGTGTTCGCCGGGTTTCTGTTTACAATCCCCCAGTCGATCAGAAAATACGTTTTGGTGCTTGTTATGAATGAAGCATTGCTTGAAAACAATATTGTATCGCTTAGGATGAATTATTTATTGTCAACAAGGCAATTTGTAAGGGATGCTTTTTATTTATTCAACGTTTGGTTTCGTGAGGCGCCGTTTCGTGAATGTGAACAGTGGCAGACTCTAGCGATTAAATAAATTTTATGCCGACACAAATTTGTTCAAATTTAACTTTTGATATAAGCCAAGGCATTTTTAAGATTTTTGTGAGACTTAAAGTTTAATTTCAAGTCTTCATCATTAGTAAACCGGATGAAACTGAATGTTTTACAGTTCTTTATGGAAAATTAATTTTATACGGAGCCGACACAGCCTTTTGTTTTCGTGGAGTTTTACTGAAATTGTTTGTTTAGCAGAGCATTGTTATTTTGATAACTAAACAACAGTTAAAACAGTTGTGCCCGCGGAATAAAATTGATTTATGTAATCGATTGAAATTTAGCTAACAATGCATTATTTACGGAGCTTGTATGTAGCGCTAAAAAATAAAATTAAAATCTCCTCCTTTCACTCAAATTTTGTATTCGCGAGGTCATTACGTGAGGCCGAAATAACTATGCTTGGTTTCTTTAAGGCGTTGGTCATGAAACTGTTCATCTTTGTTTTCAATAAGTAGGAAAACTCTGACTGCAAAAATAAATTTCAAAAGTTGATTCATGTTATAACAGGTCAATGAAGTACTGATGAGGGAAAGAGGTCAATTTTCATTCGGATGTAATATGTAACATGGGAAAAGCATTGTAACATGTATGAGTAAACATAATTTTCAAAAAAACTCTAGGTTATAATAAAGTGTACAACGACCTAAAAAATAACTTTTTGGTCCTGAAAATGCCCCAGAATGCACCTCAGAGCATACAGATTTTCAATTTTTTTCTGGGGGAGGCCCCCCATACCCCCCCTGCAGGAGGGGGAAACCCCCTCCCGCACCCTCCCCATGGGCGGCTTTGCCGCCCAGCGCCGCTAGCGCGGAGCATTGGTGCTCCGGCTATTTTCAAATTTCCTCCTGATACTTTTTTCCATTTTGAAAACCCTGTATATTTGCACAACCAAACATGATAACAGTTTATTATTATGTAAAATTCTTAATAAAATTCAATTTACAATTAACTGTGATAAGAGAAGGTAATTGCAGTCACTCACACCATATAGCAATGTCATAATGTTCATAGGAGGCTGTGAGAAAATCATGGAGATATGGCCGCATAAGCTCAAAACCAGTTTCTGCAACTGACCTGTGATCTGAAAGCATATGACTTGTATATAGTACATCCATAATGCATTCAATTCTTTTGTTCATTAATTAAAATACAATGTATAAACAATAATAAATTGTTAAAGGTAAAGTCTGCATACGAGCCTAGTGGCCCATCAGGCTGGAGCTTATCCCGGTTTCTGTCGCATGAAGCGACTAGGAGTATTGCTACTCCCCCTGGATGGGATGCTAGTCCATTGCAGGGTTACCCCCAGCAGTAAATTCGCCGGTATCCAATTATACACCTGGGTGGAGAGAGGCACGAAGACAATGCAGTGCCCCGGCCAGGGCTCAAACCTGGACCGCCCAATCCAGAGTCCAGCGCACTTTACCATTAGGCCACCACACCTCCAATAATAAATTGAGGACACTGTTAATAACTGTAAAAAAATTTACAAAAATTGTAAATCGAACAGAAACTTGAGTTTAAAATCCCAACTGGCAGGAGGCTGTTTTACAACACTCATAAGTTAACAAATAGTACAGTAGAATCCTGATTTCTCTAACCCTCCGTCTATCAAAAATCCTGATTTCTCAAAACAATTTTCATTTCCCTTGGATACTACTTTGCTATAATTTTACCCCCAAATTCTCAACCAATTTTTTCATTCGCTTGAATCAAAGTTCGAGAAATCTACAAGACTAGCTGCAGTAACAATTGAGTTGGACATGGCAGTAGCAATTATGTTGGACGGTATATATTTTAGTAAAAAGAGGAATGGCATATATGAACTAATCTCTTGATAAGAAACCTATAGCTTTACAAACCAAATATTGTGTAATCCACATCAAGAACAAGCAGTTTCTTTCCAGCTCTTGGGGGATTGCGAACTTCTACCTTATAGTCTGATACCCTCTTTTTAATTTTGGCAAGATTCTCATCTCTGCAAAGGTACAGTCACATAAAATGTTAGTACCATCAATGGCCACCTTCATGTAGTTATGAATGCATCCCAAAAACTCTAGACAAAATTTGCCCCTGTTTGATAAAATCCAGCTGGTCAGATAATTTACACAGTATATCCATTTATTGTTAGGACTTTCCATAGCTCGAGCTCACAGCACACTTAAATTCCATGACTTCCCAGGCCTTGAAAATGAAATTCGTCTAAAACTCCACAACTCTCCAGGTTTTCCATGACCCATATGAGCCATGGTATATAGAATCCTGCCATTTAAAGAATGAAAAACTGGGCAAGACTGAGACAAATTACACAAAAAGGTGGCTAATTTTTTAACATGTAAAATTTCCAGAAACATCTCTCACATTTGTGTCCTCTACAACCTACAGTGTAGCCTTTAATATGTCATTTCCCATTACATGCTTATCAATGTTGGTACAATGATATAATGCTTGCCAATGATTGCCAAAGATTAAGTAAAGAGGTTAGTTTCAAGTGGATATTTTTTTTTACCAGTGGGGTGGGTTGACAAGGCAAACACTGGATTTTCAATTAGCTACAGACTGTAGGATTGCCAATCAGGGCACAAAAAAGTATCATCTGGTCATCCACTGAGTACATTTATAGATTTTCCTGCCGAACAAGTACACAACTATTCATTCCCACTTGACCAAGTGACAAACAAGTCATTTGTCTACTAAAATCATCAAAAAGTAAACTTATAAAGGGAGCCATGCAACTGCCCAGAGCAAGCTAAATTTGAGAGCTGCTTCTCCAAAGGAAAAGCTGGAATTCAGACTGTCTTGTAAGTGTTATTATTTCTTCCTTGTGGGCACTTGGTTGCTGATCATGCATTATTTAATTAAAATTGGTTACAGCACCGTAAGAAATTAAAAGCAGCAGTTGTTACTTAACCTGTTTTCTATTTCAATCTCATCTTCCTCTATATCAAAGTCATTTATCACTTGATTGTTTAATAGTTCTTCAGAGGGAGCAATTACTTCTGCCTGAAAGATAAAGGAGAAGTTCGTAAAACTTAATCAGCTTTTATTAAAACATTTTTCAAAGAGTGATAAAATAATATCTATATATTTCAAATAATTTATACCTTTTTTACAGTCAAACCGGATGTTCTTTTGATGGGAACTCTGCAATGTTGTGGCGCAATGTTCCAATATTGATGGGCAGTTTGCTTGACACAACTTGCAACATTCAATTCAAATTTGCTCGAGCAAGTTGCCAAGTTCCGGTTTTCGATATTCCCGTATTGAAGGTAATAATCCCACCTCTCTTTCAAAGAAATAGGAAATAGTTGCCCTATGGTCAACTATTTATCAACAGACGACAAGAAATTAGCGGCAGGTTTAGTTAAATCGCCAAACTGGGAAGTTTGCTTGACGCAACTTGCAACTTTCAATTCAAACTTGCTTTAGCAAGTTCCGGTTTCCCAGTTTGGCGATTTGAACTAAACCTGTTGCTAATTTCTTGTCATCTGTTGATAAATATTTGACCATAGGGCAACTATTTCCTATTTCTTTGAAAGAGAGGTGGAATTGTTACGTTCTATACGGGGAAAATGAAAACCGGAACTTTGCAACTTGCTCGAGCAAATTTGAATTGAAAGTTGCAAGTTACGTAGAGCAAACTGCCCATCAATATTGGAACATTGCGCCACAACATTGCAGAGTTCCCATCAAAAGAACATCCGGTTTGACTGTAAACTGAGATTGCGCCAAAGAGTTTTTGTTAGTTTTACAGGATTATTATAACGTTTATAATCAGAGAAGCCTGTGATTAAGCACAACAGATCTTTGTCTCATATGCACTGCCAAAAATAACAGATGTGAAATAAGCCAAAAAAATAATTTCTTTAATGCAGTGCTTTCAATAGGAATCAGCATCTGCCAGAGCTCCAGCAGGTATTTTGAGGTGAATCACCAGCTAAAATTCATGCAGCTCCCTATAATTAAGGTGACAGAGGTGTTTTTCGCTTCTTATATTGCTCTCTGACAGGTGCTACACAAGGGAAGCCACCTACATGTACTAAATAGGTTAGTGTATCCTTTCCCCTCCCATCCCATCCCTCCCCCCTCCCCCCATCCTGGATGGACTGCCAGTTCAATTTTGCTGGTGCACCCCCTCCCCCATCAACATTTTTACTTTTGACTTTAAATTTCCTGGTACATGTACTTAATTATTTTATTTACTTGGTAGAAATCCTGCTTCCTATGAATAATTGAAAGTTATGTGCCTGGCTCAATAAAGCAACATAGCCAATCCTGACAAGCTGATTCCTGGCACTCTACCCAAAACATGACTAAAAACAGAAAATCCTTCATTCCCACAGGAACGTTTGCTACACAAACTACTAATACGTCATAGATACCATCTCCCACAAAATTATGCTTTACTGAAAAGAGGAAACAAGGCCATACTAAGTTTTCTTCTCTTGTTCCCATCATCATAATCTTCGTGTTTGGCTTCAAATTTAAGGCACTGAGGCGTACATCATCATCAGGACTTTTACCTTGAAAAAACAAATACCATGTGTTTAATATCAGTGAGTGATGACATGATTTTGAGCACAATTTGAACAAACCATCAAATAAAAAGTACAATGTTTGATTGGCTATTAGAAATTTTATAAGACTGCATTTTCATGCAGCTTTGCTTGTTGTAGTCTTACAATAGAGGATATACCCCGGTACATGCTTTCACCAATGCAACCTTTCATAAATTGAATGACAACATATGAATTTCCAATCTTGTTAACTACAACTTACAGAAATCAAATGTGATTATTCTTGAATCCAAAAAGACCATTAGTTTACACTTTCAAAAGGTAAATTTTTATATGTCTTGGCAGAAAATTTAATTTTAGAAACAAATATCACTTCCGGAATGTATTCTGCGAAAGATGTAGATTTTCCTTCGCATTTCCCAGCAAATTTGAATAAGTAAGCAAGTAATGAGAAGAGCAGTTTCAACGGCTTTGTTCCTAAAGATTAGTGATTATATTCTTCGTGTTTTGAATTAACATTCACTCCATTTATCAGGAGTCTAAAAATGTCTAAGAATCTTAGTGGCCAGATTGGCGACCAGGTGTTAAAAGTTAGTTGTCACTGAATCAAATCCAGTTGCATTGGTGACCCCACTGGTCGCAACATCGAGCACTGAAACAATGTGACTGATAAAAAAAAGTATGTCACAATTTCCCACCTTGAGGCAAGAAAAGGTATCATTCCAGGGTGGTGAAGGAAATAGAAGTCAAATGCCCCACATATTCCCCCCCCCCCCCCCCTCCCCTTCGGGGCTTCTTGTTGACATTCTACAGTATGAAACCTTAAACAGACCTTTTTCACACCTACTATAGCTACAAAAGAGGAAACTTGGGCTATCTAGCAAAATGACAGTAGTCAAACCCAATAGCACCCCACCAGTAATGAGTATAAAACTTGCGTGAAAACCCAGGCTGCATTTTATGTAGGTTACGCCGAAGATCTTCGGCGTGGATGTCAAAAGTTTGCGGCGTACTGGCGTACGATCGTAGTCGGCGCCTTTTAACTGGCATACAGATGACTTATTTTATATTATAATAGCAAAGAACCTTGGCGTAGACTTTTAAAACCTTGGCGTGTCTTCGGCGTTGGATGTACACGGAATGCACCCCCAGGGGGGTACTCAAAGTATACATGACGGGGGGTCTGACGTATTTTTTGGGTTGAAAATTTACACGCTCGGTATTTTTTTGGGTCAAGAGATCCGTCGCGTATTTTTTTAGGTCTTAAAAAAATACGCGTATTTTTTTTGGGTCTTAACTCCGAGCGAACTTTTTGTTTCGGGTTTCCGTTGCGATCAGTGGACAAGAAAAATATTCATTCGAACTTCTTTTCAGCGACCTGTGTCCGGAAAAAACTGTTAATATTAAGAAGACTATACAATGTACATTTGTAATCTTGTTTTTGGGTTGGAAATTTTAATGCCAGGTATTTTTTTGGGTCTAAAATTTCAGGCTTGTGTATTTTTTTGGGTTTGCGATATGAAGCTCCGTCGGACAGCCCCCGTCAAGTATACTTCGAGTACCTCCCCTGGGTGAAAACAACAGCTTCTTATACATGTAATACAATCATCATATACCTTTATATTTCAAGCCTAAAAGCTTCTGTCTCTCGGGTAAAACTCCAGTTTTATCTTTTATGAGCTCTTTTAGATGTTTCACTGTTTCAGAAGGGGATAAATGCTCGATAGAATACTCTTTTCCACTCCATTTTATGGTGACACAAAGTTCGCTGGTTTCACCACCACTGGCCGCCATGTTGTTTGTAACTGGCCAAATTCGGCCGGTAGGGACTGGGCGCCATAATCGCGGAGTAATCGCGTTTCAACGCGCGCGCCAACTCGCAAACACTGGAAACGGAAGCCGTTCACGGAAGAATTTACACGTACCAAAATCACGCCCTGAAGAAAAGGCCAAAATGAGCTTGCAGAGCCTTCATAAATGAAAATAATACCGCCAGGAGGGGCATAAAATGTACCCTACTTTGCTTGGTAGCAAGACAAAGAACAACGGAGCGACATGCGTGTCTTCAAGAAAAATATAGCTCTTATTAGTTGGCTCGCCGGCTTCGAGTCGGCCATGACAGGTTCAACAAGAAAGCGTATATGTACTTCGATACATAATTCTTCTTGGCTGTAGGGGAGTACTTCTTCTTTCATATTTACCCATTTAAAGATACAAAGCATGATTTTCAAATATCGTGGAACGACGATTCGTTTGTTCAGTAGAAAACTATTTATTTTGGTCACGTTGGGAATTGGTGCAGTTTTTGCGGTGTTGACGCTACACGAGATGATTACATTCGACGCTTCCAATCACCCCGACTTTACGCCTGATAATAATAATTTAAATCAACCGCAAAAAAATCCTCATCTTCAAGAACCTGTGGCGACTTCCAAGGAAGATGATACAAGAACTATGGCGAATAAAGAAAGTATAAACAACAATATTCCGCAAGAGAGTTCACATGAGATACGGCGTCCGACGATAAAGATCTCTGAAAACAGAACCGTTTCGCCAGAAATACAGAAACTTAGAGATGTCGTGAGAACTGTAAACGAAGCAGAATTCATCAGAAATGGCGACAAATTCGGTGCAACTTTGTCACAAGAGTCAATTGTCATCATTGTGCAAGTACACGACAGAGGAGATTACTTCTCGTATTTGTTGAAGTCGTTGAGCCGTGCTAAGGGAATAGAAGAGGCCTTGCTCGTTATCAGTCACGATTATTATTCGGAGGAAATAAATCGGCACGTGGAAGCCATCGACTTTTGTAAGGTAAAGTGGGATTTTAATTTGTGCCTCCACAGTAAACTTTGTAATTAAGCTTTCAGATCCAGCCAGCTGGGAATATAGTGTAATTCGCCATTCGTTGAGCAAATACTTGACGCGTGAATTTTAATTCGTAATGATCCATTTCCTCATTTCGCTGTAATTGTAACCAATGAGTTTAAGGTTATAACATTCCTTATATTTCCTAAATTTCCTAATTTGTTTTCTTCAATAACACTGGTCTAAAGATTGTCATTCATGGAGCACCGTCGTTGAATGCATGGTGCCACTTGGTAAACTTATTGAATTTAAAATTAGGTGTTTTAGTCGAGATCGTTTGTTTCAAAAATAGAATGTAGTGCCGGGTTCAGCCTTTTTTGTAAAAGTTTGTTTGGACATATTTAATCGCTAATTGGAAGCGAAATATAAGTTGAATATGTTCTTGTTTTATTTGTTAACTTCCCTAAAGATTTAATTTATTCACCCACTTGGCGAAACATGGTGGTTTAAAGTCGTCAATTAATATTTATAGATGGTAATTTGTTAATGGCTGTTTGTTATAACAAACACAGCTGGAAACATTGGAGACACAAACACACCTGGAAATTTTCACAGCAGAGGAATATTATGCATATTATAAAGAGGATTTAAGGTTTCTGTGATTTACAGAGTAACAGTTGCAGATCCAAACCTTGAACCAAGAGTGGGTGGGGTGGGAGGGGGGCTTTTTTGTGTGTGCATTTAAAAAAAGTTTACCAGGGGGTGGGGTGGGGGAGTCATTAAAAAAATGTCTTTTACAAAAAATAAGGAGTGACCTGGGTCTCCCGGGTCTCTCCCCTAGATCTACCACTGGAAAAGCTGAAGCCTTGGTATTAGATAGTGTTACATTACAACTCCCCCTCCCTCCATGAAAGGAAAAGAAAAGGTTTATCACTGGTACCCAAGGCTAAATTTGAGGTTGCTGAGGTTAACAATGCTTACCATAGTCCTTTATATTTTTTTTTTCTGGAAATTATCACAAAAAATAAATCCAGTAATTGTTTTATTATTGCTGGTGCAAACAACTGTAAACATAATGTGTGGTTCCAGAAAATATCCATATCCCCCCACGGAAGGGATTTGCCCTATGACCCCCTCCCCCACCCACCCCTCCAGAAATTCCAATTTAGCTTCATACATTGCTTTAAATTTTTGGCTCTTCCAGACACCCCCTCCTCCCCGGAATTTCCAATCCCTTCTGTGGGGGGAGTATGGATATTTTCTGGAACCATACAATTACTTACAGTACAATTATAAATTTGTGAGAAAATCAATAATAACATTATTACAGTCGAAGCTCTCTTAAAGTGCCTATGAAGTAAAAATTTTTTTTGCCCAATTTGCTTGTTTATGTCTTAATTAAAACGAATTTGTGGGTTTAAGTGATCAGAAGCGCATTCACTGTAAATCAACAGAAATCAAAGTGTAAACAAATCCGTGGAACCACCTAGTACGTCATTTGAGCCAAACTCGTTCCCAGGCTCTGGAACCACTGTTTTGACTAAAAAGGGCACTTTAGACAGCAAAAAGTCCCATTTCTCTCTCTTTGACATTATTATTTTTTTGGCATTTTGAAAAGTAGACATAATAAGCTACCAAAAACAGCAAAAAATTTTTTTACTTCATAGGCACTTTAACGGACACTCTCGTAAGCGGACAGCTCTACTTACGGCCACCTTGTTTGAATCCCCATTTTAACTCCCATACAAACTCTGTATTTTTACATTCTTGTAAGCGGACATTCCCATAAGCGGCCGCGGACACTTTCAGAGATTACGACGTAGACTTTTTCTTTGTTTTTAAACTCCTGTAAGCGGACACCCGAAAGAAAATCCTATTAACAACCTCTGAATCTTGGTTTTATCAATCAACTTCGCATCGCCATTCCTCACATTGATTTTAGTGTAATTACAGTACCATATTTCAGTGTTTGCTTTGTCGTCATCCACGTCCAGTTATAATACGGTATTTATTGTTAGCTGGGCAAGCTCCCTTAAGTGGCCATCCATCCCCTACACCTGTAGTGGCCGCTTACGAGAACCATTCTCGTAAGCGGCCAGCTCCAGTTACGGACACTTTTTTTGCGTCCCGAGGGTGTCTGCTTACGAGAGCTTCGACTGTATATTTTAGGAGGGGGACATTGGGGTTTGCGGTATTGCGGTATTGGCCAATTTTTCATGCGGTATTTCGGTAATTTTAATCTTGAATTGCGGTATTGCGGTATTCTCCAAACCTGCGGGATGCGTTTTCTTTACGTTTTGGTCGATGATACTCCCCATAAAAACGTATCCTTCACTTTTTTCAGACCATTTATAGCCGTTTTCGGTCGTTTCGGAAGCACCCTGAAACGGCCTTATTTTGTCACACATTTTAATCTACAATTTAACTGTTTTAACAACCCGTTTAAGGCCGTGCCATTGTTTCCACTTTCCCACCGCTCGTTTTTGCCTCTATTTTTGCTCTCGCGTCGAGGAATCCGCCAGCTATACAGGCTTACTATAAAATTGCGGTATTTTCCATTTTTTTTTGCGGTATTGCGGTATTTGTCAAATTTTTTTGCAGTAATGCGGTGTTCAGCAACCCCCAATGTCCCCCTATTTTAGACATAAGCTCTGAGGCTATTGGAGGCACCGTTGCCTTTTGGTTTATTTAACATTAAATTTTAGACTAGACTGCAGTACAAGCCTGAAATTAATTTTTCTATCAGTGAATAGTCAACAAAGCACAGCTAAGTTGACTATCACTCATACAAAACAAGGGGCCAGAGAAAAGACTCTCTGAAGGTCTTCAGTCCAAAGCCCACAATTTTATGTATTTTTTAGCGGAAAAATCAATTTTTTTCTTTGAAGAGAAATGCATGCACTTAATGTTATCATTTTCTATCAGCAAATGGAAAATACTGAAGAAAAGAACCAACTGGATTTACTGATTCCCATACAACACACCGAGTGTCTACTAAAGTGTAATAGATTTTGGAATGAGAGTTATGTTCTTGAGCTTTTTGTTGTGTTCTTTGACAAGACACTTTACTTTCAGTATAGCATGAAATGCATGCCTGCTAACTCTTCTGGAAATGACTGCTAAGCTGTGTTTTCTTTACAGGTGATTCAGATCTTCTTCCCATTCTCTGAACAACTCTACCCAAATCAGTTTCCTGGAACTGATCCCAATGACTGTCCAAGAGATATTGGCAGAGAAAAGTAAGTATGGTCATGTATATTAATTTGTGACCAATTATATTGGAACAAAGGATATTTTTCACAAAACTGTGTTTAAAAGCTGATTGTTACCGGTACCTGTATTTCAGAAAAGCTACAGAGTAAAACAATTGAATTACATATTGAATTAAATAGTGTGTGATAGTAAAATATGTCTGTAAATTGTGTGAAATAATAATAATAATAAAAAAAATCTTACCAGTATAAAGACAGTTTCATGTCTACTGTAAGCCATGCAAAAATAGCTGAGACAGGTGACTTACCTTGTTTGGCACCCATCAGAGAGCAATACAAAAAAAGTTGAAAACATGACCCCTTTATTGGAAGCTGCATGCTTTTTAACTGGAGATTCCCAACAGAATACCCACTCCGGCTGAGTACTAGGTGCTGGGTCTTATACATACAGGCCTTGTGTGTGATAACATCATATGCTCAAAATTGACCACAAGCCTGATTTTTTACGTGAATTATTCTCGACCCTCTTTCCTTCGAAGTTTTCAAATGGACATTCTTTTTATCTTTGGGGATTCATTCACAACAGAATTGACAAGTTTGCACTTGGTGGTGAAACTATCGTAAACATGACGTAAACATGCATAAGGGCTATTAAAAGCAGTTGGTTGTTACAAAATGTAGTTATAATAAGCTCTCTTCTTGAACCTTAATTGAACTCTATACTGTGCAGTCATGTAATTTTTACATCAAGTATATTAATGGCTTCTCACACAAACAAATTATGAGTCAGAATAACTTGTGAAAAATTGAAATATATTGTCACCTTCTAAAGGTATTTTGATTGTCTGTGCAGCTTTGAGTGAAATATAGACAAAAATAACATGGCCATGCACAGCAGTGCTGGAAATAACAGTCAGTCATCGGACATTGTCTGACCAAGTTTTGAAATAATTGTCCAACTACTTTTACAGTGCAACTACTCGAACCAGGGCACCCTGAACATAATGTACCAATCACAGCGTTGATTGAAAACAAAGGATAGGGCCATTTTTTAGCAACTGACCAATAACAATTAACCATTAACCATTGGTCCGGTTCGAGTAGTGACACTGTAAATTATGGTTGGACATCAATGTCCAAGCACCAAAATGACTTAAAAATCCAAAATCATACAGGTTCGCGTTTTGTTTGGTTGTACAAGACTCTTGAAATGCCCATAAACACAAAACCAGCAAGTGCTTTGAAAATCCCCCATAATGCAATTTTGCTAAGCATTCTAAGTAATCTGTTTACACATATTGCATAAAATGACCAAATTTGCAATATGTCCGGTCAAAGTAGAGATTTGCAAGGACACATGTCGGCTAAGCAAGAAACATTATTTCCAGTACTGCCATGTAAAAAATGGCTGAGAGGGGGGTCCATGATTTGTCAATCAAAATTAACATATCCTGAGAATCCTGCATCACATTACAACATGGTAACCCCTAACTTTGTCTTGTTTCAAAAACCTCCATCTAGAGCAAAGCAAGTTGGTTGTAACAATGCAGAGACACCTGACCAGTTTGGTCACTACAGACAAGCAAAGTTCACCATGATTAAACATCACTGGTGGTGGAAGGTGAGCATATATGTAATGCAATACTAAGGCTGTTGTCCTCAATCAGAAGTCTTCAAGTTTCAGTAGAAGTGTCTCTGACCTAACAAAAATTATACATTCAAAAGGTTTCGTTACTACAGTATTCAAGCATGCCCTTGAGCAGTACCATTTTATTATTACTTTATGTGTTGTCAGGGCACTGGCAGAGCGAATTTAATTACTGACTAATATGCCATTCTGACCACTGTACTTGGATTTATAACTCCTTGATACTAATTGGTAAACCTCCCATAGTTGGGATTACATAGTAAATATATAAGAAATACGTTCACTTCATAGCTCAGTTGGTAGAGCAACACACTGGTATCGCAGAGGTCCAGTTTAGCGTTAAGAAATTTTTTCAGGCTTAAAGAGCAATTGCTTAAATTGATTGTACATTGCAAGGATCATTTCACTCATTTCTCAATCTGGATTCTTAAGAAGTGTTCACAAATCACATTTGCTTTGGGTTTCTCAACCAATTTGAAAAGCAAAGCCAAAACCAGTTGTGACTTGCTTGTGACTTCCCGTGCTTCTTTGGTTGTACAATAGCAGTACTTACTAAGAGTATTTGCACATTTATAGCACTTGAAAAACTAATTTTCGCTGAATCAGATGCGCTCAGATTATTAATTTTTTTTTGCCAAATGTACAAACTTTTACCTTAATTTAACTTACAATAATTTATTATTACCTTTAGGCAAACAAGGTATTTGACATGCTGAATGTCACAAAATCGTATATGGGTCCAGTGTTATTCCTTGAAGAAGATTATTATGTTAGCCCAGACTTCTACCATATGTTGAGATTGTTGTATGATGGCAAAAAGAAGTAAGTGGCACTACACTTTGAGGACTAAAAGCTATGTTCTTGGCAGTATGTGTATATGCCGCATTTTTTACAATGTACATTGATTCTTTTAATATGCTTAATTTATGCTCAAATTGTGTTCATAATGGGTTCTTTTGGCTTTACTCCCAGGGGGGGTATTCGAAGTATGCATGACGGGGGGGTCCAACGTATTTTTTTGGGTTGAAAATTTACACGCTCAGTATTTTTTTGGGTCAAGTGATCTGTCACATATTTTTTGGGGTCTTATCTCCGAGCGAACTTTTAATTTCGGGTTTTCGTTGCCATCAGTGGATCAAAAAAATATTCATTCGAACTTTTTATCAGCGACGTGTGTTCCGGAAAAGCCGTTAATATAAGAAGTCTTGTATTTTTTGGGGTTGGAAATTTTGATGCCGGGAAATTTTTTGGGTCTAAAATTTCTGGCTTGTGTATTTTCTGGGTTTGCAATATGAAGCTCCATCAGACCCACCACCCCCCTCCCCCCCGCGTCAAGTATACTTTGAGTACCCCCTGGGGCTTTACTGCACCTTTCAACAATGTGCAAAACCATCATTATTGTGGTGACTGAGCCAACAAACCTTGAAAAGCAGAAGGAAACAAAATGAATCAAAATCTAACAATCACAACCGGCAGATGTGACCTTTTGAACTGGTCAAAGTGAACTTTTGTTTCCTGAGAGGTCCACTTACTATACATGTAGATGATTGACATCAACAAAAAATGTAGCCTTTGGTTAAGCAGATATCGCATGTTGTTGAAAAGCACAGTGAAGCCTGTAGTTTATAGTTACCCCGGGGGGGGGGGGGGGGGGTACTCCCATATATGGACTATATAGGTATGTGCTGCGGGATAGGGTATGTTTTTTGAGGTTCTCGGTCCTTAAAATAATAGGGTATCACTTTTGTTCCTTTTGGCATTGTGTTCCCGGTGTGATCCTTAGATAGGGTAGCTAAATTCTATCTGCTCAAATAAACGCTCAACAAAACGAAAAAAAATTGTCTGTTAAAACTGAACTATCTGTCATTAAGTATTAACAAAGCGATTTTGAAAGATTTGAGATTTGCCGTGCGCGGTTAGCCATTATTTGAGTCATCAGGCAATGTTTCTCCTCCCCTTGAATAGGGTGTCAATTTTCGGGTTTGGGCCTTAGAAAGGGTATTAAAGGTCAAATGAACCAAAATTTCGAATTTTCTTTTTTTTTTGGCCAATTTGTTGATTAAGAACCAAATAAACATATTCCGAAGTTTCAAAGGAATTGGACTTTGCAAAACAGATAAATTTCAAGGTGAAAAATGCTTAGTTTTGGCCTTCATAATCGTAGAGTGCTCGGGAAAATTGTCGGGAAATTTTCGGAACATAAAACTGTGACGTCAGTATTGGTGCGCTGTGAAACTGCAGGAGATTCAAAGTCTTTTAGTGATGAAGCTCACAAGAATGGAACATCATGGTGTTTTGTGCAGCACTAAACTGCTTATTAAATTATTTAAGTCGAAAGTAAGTACGTTTAAGTTTCCAGCAAATTCAAAGCTCAGGAAACAATGGCTTTTGAAAATGAAAAGAAAGAATTTCAGCCAGAAAAGAACTCTCGCATTTGTGTGGTTCATTTTACCGAAGACTACTTCAGAGAAAATCTGGCAATACGTAGGTTTCTGGGTTCTGATTTCAAGCCACTAAGACTCCACCTCAAAGAGGATGCTGTGCCGCGGACTTTTTTTTTTTTTGTTCGGAAAAGAAATCACGGGGAAGAATGTCTTCCAAAGCACAGACCCCACTGTCCGTTCGGCTTTTGCTAAACGAAGGAAGTAAGAGGTATGCATTTTGCACCTTTCTTATTCTTCCTAGAGCTAGATAGAGTATTTGTTATGATTATTAGCATTTTTACTTTGTTGGTTTGGCTGGTCATGATCAAGCATTAGAATTGAGTTCGTTAGTTCAATATCCTCGTCAAATAATTTGCTTCCATGCACGTGCACGTGCTTTTTGACGCGTATAAAATTAAGCTTCAAATGTTGTATTTATGTTGGGTTTACAACCGTTAATTTCGAGCCCTAAATAACATGTACCGGCTAAATAAATATGGACTAAAAACAGCTAATACAAACAGAACTCACAGTGTCCGCAGGGACAGTGTGAAAACGCTTAGTATTTATTTCAACACTGAATTTTCCTTCAGCTGAAAACGACACGAATTTATTCATTGAAAGTTTTACCCTGCGTGATGCTTTGCAGTTTCGAATTTGCATTGAGAAATACCCTTTTATTCAAGTTAAAATTTTTGTGTACAAATTTATTTTTGTGTTTTGTGCGACTCTCGAGTACAGAAAAGAAACAGTGAATTCAATCTTAGCTTTTGGCCACATCCTAGGATAACTTCGCGCTGCATACCGATCCAGGTTGCAAGCCGCACACGTCCTGATAAGAATTACGTGCAAATCCAAAAAACTACATTTAGATTGGGGTATATAACAAAACTAATTGTTCTGTACCAAGCTGAGCAGACTGATGATTTTTATACGCCATCCAGTGTTTGAAAACCTCCTACATCGTACAATGCTTACAATTTTACTCAGTGCTTCGATAATTATTAATCTTTGAAACTGGATTACAATGTAGTTAAAAAAATATAACAACCATGTTTAAAAAAAAGCTTAGATTCTTTCAGAATTACTTGAATTACTTAGACTGACTCAAACTCTCAAACTTAACTTTATTCGCTCTTCGATCGCAACGACGTGAAATAAAACTATTACGTCACAAAATTTAAAGCTCGATCCATTCCTTCCATTCCAGTGCGCGGTCATTTTGGAAACGTTTTCGTGAAGTCTTCGGGAATCTTCGTAGTTTTTGCTATAGTTCGCGCTTTAAGGCTCAGAAAGGAAAATTTCTTCTTAAGTTTAGTTAATAATAAGTTCTTCTAGCGTTTGGTTGCTTTAAAATCGCTAAAGAAAGAATGTCGAAATTTTGGTTCATTTGACCTTTAATATTCGTTTTCTTTATCGTTAGATAGGGTCAGGGTTTGAAAACGGTCGCAGCACACCCCTATCCAAATTTAGGGGAGTACCCCCCCCCCCCCCCCCCGGGATAGTTGTACAAACATGTATTGTACACGCATGTTACATGTATTGTACATACATGCTATCCTTTACACTTAAAGCTAGTATGAATCAAAACTGTTACAATGTTATTAGTCAAGACTAGTGTACATGCCCTTCTGATAGCCAACTTTGCTGTGCTGTGCTAACTATTTACTTATAGAAACTCAAGACATTGTTTGTGCATGTATAAATAAGCCCTGTAAATACAAAATGTACATGTATTGACTGATCAATCTGTATTTAATGCAAGATTGTTGTAGTTTGATGGAGGTCATACTGTATTTCTTGTGTCATACTTTATTGACAGAGGCTGTAAGGATGACTGTGATCTGATCACCCTTGGTAACTACAAAACATCGGATAATTATGAGCTGAATGGTGCTAAAGATACCGTAAGCATCATAATCATTATTATATTATTATAATTGCTATTAATTTTTTAAAATTTTGATGTACCAAAATATGGTCAAGAGCATTTTGGTTATTTATAATCAAAACATGTGTTCAACCTGAAAATGATTAATAACTATAAAGTATCGCCCATTCAATACATTAAGTGCATACGCAAGGCAGTAGCATTGTGGAAATCTCCCTTAACTTCAGTACATGCACTAAGTCTAAGATATTATCCATCTTTATTCAGGCTGATCTTTCAGTTTGGAGATCACATGAGCACAACATGGGAATGGCATTTGACAGAACTACTTGGAACAAAATAAAGGAGTGTAGTGAGGTAATAATGTGCATAACAATAATTATTATTGATGATATTACTTTAAGAAGAAAAATAAAAAATGTTAAAAGGTATTTGAGTGCCAAAAAGTTGTTTAAATACCAGACGTTTCGGGCTTCGCCCTTCATCAGTGGTAATAATAACGTTGTCTTGTACAACACGACAGAACTAATGTTTAAAAGTAACGTTCAAAGCCCAGCACGCGCAGAGACGCGCGCGCAGTCTAAATGAATGTGAAGTTGATGTTCATCCCACTAGGTCGTGTAGTTCCCAGCTTGAAGATTAAGTGCATTTCCAGTCGTTTCCGGAAGATGTTGTTGCCCGAGCAGAGCTTGATACCGCGAATTTCGGTGTCGGATAAGCTGTGGTTTAATTCATTGAAGTGCTCAGCTACAGGGAAACCGGGAGAATTCTTCTCGATGCTCCGGAGGTGTTCTCCGAAGCGTTCTCGGAGGTTACGGCCGGTCTCCCCGATGTAGAGAGCTGAGCACTTACGGCACGAAATGCAGTAGATGTTAACTTTCTAAGGTTGTAATAATTTATTAGAACTTCTTTCATCTTGACAGGTTTTCTGCAAGAGTTATGATGAATACAACTGGGATTGGTCCCTGATGAAAATAAGTGCATCCTGTTTGTCACATCCCTTGAAGTCACTTGTTCTCAAGGGTTCCAGGGTGTATCATCTTGGAGAATGGTGAGTCGATGAGAAAAATAAATAAAATAATATAATTTGTATACATCATAATAGAGATTTTATAATCTAATTAATATTAAATATAATTAATATTGATAATTATTTAATTTATAGTTTTTTATGTAAGTGAGGATTGGGGTTTGCGGTATTGCTTTGTTTGGATAATTTTAATCTTGAATTGCCTGAAAAAAAATTTAGAGCTTCCCGTTGAAGCCCTGAATATTTTTTCAGGCTTCCGTATTTCAATTGCTAAAATTGGAAATTCACTGCGATGATCATTTATCACTTTCATATACATCCGCAGTTCATTTATGAATCATTTCATTTACATTACATCATAACATCTAGTGTTTTGAATTTGCTTTGCAGTGGTCTTCATCACAAAAAGAAAGATTGCAACATTGAAGCTACTGTGCAAAAATTCCAAACAGTCATTGACAAGAATATGAACAGCTTCTTTCCGCCTTCTGTGAACATCCAGCCAGGAGAGAGTACTATAATCTCAAAATTTGGTCCTAATGGGGGTTGGGGTGATTCCAGAGATCATGCTCTTTGTTTTCAGCTGATGCAAAAGACGTGACCCATGGGGAAGCAAGGAAGAACTCTTTGCGCATGTGTCTACTGAGAGAATGGTTGAGGCTGGCAAGTTAGAATTAAAAATTTTGCATTGACTAAGGTAACAAGTAACATAGTGGAAGTTGCTTTGTGTGGTATAACAGATAGGCATAACTTGCACAACTGACCCACAGGGGTGGGGTGGTACTTCAGGAAAAGAGGGACACAAAAGTATGGAATGGGTCCAAAAATCCTGTTAGAATGGGACTTATCATTTTAAAAAAGAAAATCAGCACAAATTTTGGACCAAAAAGACATTATTTTGCATTCTCCTTTTAATAATTAATACTTGAAAAAAAATTGCCCCAAGCTAGCCAACAGGATTTTTTGATATCTACAGTAAACTAAGAAGACAGATTGTTTGTTGTAGACTGCACTTTTGCTGTACGTAGCTAATGATGTAGTTGTGCTGTACATAGAGGTTTGCCGCTCTGGTCTGTTCTGGAAATTTGCCTTATTTTTTAAAGAAAACTATTTTTAATAAAATTCCAGTATCCACTAAGTTGGTGTACACATTTAGTATTACAATATGGCAGCTAACAAGCTGCACATCACAAAATATAGCAGATTAGCTCATTGTGGAATTCTGTGAACGTTTCTTCTAAGCTTGTATGAAAATGTGGCTTAATTCTTATGGCAAAATTAACGAGAAATGCGGAGCAAGGCTCACAAATTTCAGAGCATTGCATTAACATGAAAAATGGTACAAAGATATTGAACTGTTAATTAAAAAAGTGCATTAAAGTACACATAAGAGCTTTTTATTGGTTCTTTTATAATACTATTTGAGCACATGAACTTTCTTTTAATAACTTCTTATTAAGTACATTTTACTCAATCATTTTACGCTTTTAGTACATGTACCTGTACTGCTGGTTATATTGTCCTTAAATGTAAAGAATTTTGTAGGTGAGGGAGAAATGTAACTAATGCATTCTGTGTGATCTTTGTTAACTGAATTTTTCTTATTGGCATAATGTAACATAAATCACTGATCTACTTAGGCCTATTACATGAAATGTAAATGATTATATTATCACTAATATTTGCCTTAATTATTCAACAAATTGTCATGATACCTCTGAATAGTTTGTCAGCACATCCTTGTTATTGGTCATCCATGCGTTGTATTGAATCAGATATCCTGTGAAGTTGGAGTATTTTGGAAGTGTGCTCAGGAAGACTTCTCCAACCTCTTAAGTCATTGCAAATTAGTTTATGGAGCTTTCAGCATATGATTGATCATATAGTAACTAATAATATAATCATTATATTCATTTCAAATTGCAAGCTGATGACAATTTGTTGAATAATTGAACAATTATCTTGTTCAGCTTTGTAGAGTATTGCCTGATTTTAGTCCACTTGGCGGACAGCCTAATTGACAAAGAATCAGGTAATATTCTCTGCAAATTATTAATTTTTTGCAACATGAATATTTGTTGAATTTATGGGTATATTTTAAAAGACAGTGTACAGATCAAGTTAATGTAGGAGCAGAGTTGTACTGGCATCTGCTGACATCAATTGTGTTGTTCCAGATAATGACCTTACCTCTCCCATGGAAGGCCATGCCTAATGCTTTTTTTATCATCCTGGTATGTCCTTTAAAAATTGGCATTTAAAACCTACCCCCTCCCTCCTCCTCCTCCTCCTCCTCCTCCTCCTCCTCCTCCTCCTCCTCCTCCTCCTCTTCCTCCTCTTCCTCCTCCTCCTCCTCCTCCTCCTCCTCCTCCTCCTCCTCCTCCTCCCCACCCCTCCACCACTTAGCAATACCTTCCTTTGGTTTGGGTATGGATAATTCTGGAACTGCACAAATATCCACTGAGTTACATTTTACAGTTGGAGGGACAAGTGACTTTTGACAAATGCTAGTTATAGCAGTCATAAAGTTTCCAGTTCCTATCAAAACGTGGTCACACCACTGTGGCTTGATCAGTTGCTTAGCAACTTGAGACGAAAACTGCGGGCTCAGTCTGGTCTCACAAACTAAACCAGAATTTGCTACCAACTGTTACATGTACTTGTCTCTCCAAAATTAATAATGAAAGGACTTCTGGAAAGTCTGTGGGAGGGGGGCGGGGTAGAATTGGGCACTGTAGATTTAGTTTGTAACGAAGTAAAGGATTCTGCAACTTATGTAGAATATGAGTGAAATTTGTTGTTGAGTTATTTATTGTTAGTATTTTTAAGAAATAAGTAGAAATTTGCAATGCAATTGAAGCAATTCTCACATTTAGATAGACAAGTAAGTACACTTGTGGTTTGAAGTTAATAAATTCCTTTTGAACAGCAGTTTGTATATGTTTTACTTTGTTCGTCCAAGAATGTTCAAGGGCGTGTTTATTGAGTTATGCATGAGTGCAGTGTAGCATTCAAAAATGTTCTCATGGCTATGAATGAATTAGATGAAACATCAATGGACTTAAACTTGGAGATTTTGAACAGTTCAAGATTTTATGAAAAATGGGGGGAAAATTAAAGGAATTGTATGCTGCAGGTTATTTCCAAGGAATCGTAATTTCAAAAACCAAACTATAAAAATACCCACTTACACATCAGTGTTTTGAAAATTGGCAATCCTTAGGCTTTTAGTTTTATTTACAACGCGCTTTCCACTTGTAGCGTCCTTTACCACGGCAATCGTTTATGATTGACAAGACCATGTGACATGGTTCTGCAAACGATGTGTTGCCCAATCGTACTAGCAGAAGCAGAAACTGCGAGAAGTCTGGAGAGAGTTTCCACAACCAATCAATCCCCTTAGACTTTTACCCGTGGTTGGATCTTGTGAAAAACGGGAAGGGGTAGACTGGGACTCGAATCCTGACTGCTTGAGGGAAAATGAAAACCAAACTTGCCCATGGATAGGCCACCAAATTCGCGGTACTAAAATTAAAAAAAATGTATGGTAGTGGGTGAAAACTAATATACATATCTTAGGATTGAAAAGGATTACAATTCGGCTTACGAAAATAAACTGAAGATTTGGCATCTTCTAGACGCCTTGCAGACTTGAGACGTGGAATATCTGGCACTTCGCAGGTTCCTTCTACTAAAATTCCTTTATTAGATTTAGATTCGGCTGGGACTTTGAGTAAGTTCCAACGCTAAAATCAAACCAATAGAGAAGTCTTGGTTGTCATTTTCTTTACAAAGCTGAATAAGATGGTATGGCTGTTACCTAGCAGTGACCTTTGATATTAAAAAGTTTGCTATAGTCAATTGGGAAACATTTTTTGAGGGATAAGAGAAAAATAGGAGTAAAATATCATGCTGAGTCTTAAGTGCCTCACAGAGCCGGAAGTGCCTTGAAAGAGTTTTGCCACGGTATCCGGTTTATTGATCTGGCTCCAGTTTTGTTCAAAGGGTGGTCATGGATAACGCTATTCACTGAATAAATCGCTATCCAGTGGACAAGTGTTGACAAAGCAAACCACGCTATCCACTGGGTAGTGATTTATCCGGTGGATAGTGTTATCCATGCATTGAACAACCGGAGCCAGTAGTTTAATTGTGGTGAATAAACCGGTGTATAAAGTTATCTCCACAACGCCAAAGGAAAACCTCGAAATAGAAGTTTACTACGAGGTAATGATAATATTAAAAAAATTATTTGAGCTACAATATTTTCAAGATACATGAGCTTTACTTGTATATATGACATATTTCCTATAATCTTGCTCATAATATCTTGGGGTATGAGCAAAGATCAGCTATTGAAAGTGATTATCAGTGTCTCTTGAGACACAAATATTGAATTACTCCGTTCACTCGCAAGGAACACTTTTCAAGAAAAGCGAATAAGATACTTGATATGAATTTACGAAGAGGCCTTGAGTCGGTGATTAATTTTCTAACAAAGTTATTAAATATCGACCAGTTATTAAACTCTCAAACTGCGCACTTTAGACTTGCTCCAAGCCGACAGGTTTGATTCGCAGTGGACCGATGGATATACGTATCAGGGGTTGGGTAGCCTGCGAACGCTGACGTGCGTTCGCAGGCTAGGGGGTGGGGGGAGGGGGTTGAAAATCAAACTCACGGCTGAGTAAGCCTGATTCCGAGCCATTCGTGGATGTAATTCGCTTCGCGCGCTAACACACACCAACAAATAGATTTCTAAGATCAACACAGACGTTTCGGGTGTTTGACCGTTCTTCAGTGTGAACAAAAACCGTTAAAATACGCAGTATAACTGTAAATACGTTAGATGGAAGCGCGCGGACCAACGACTTTTTAGTCTCCACATATAAATAGATTGTTATTACAACTTATTTGTAAGCGATCTATTCAAATAACTCAATTGACACAAGGAAAAGACGAGCGATCGACTTAGGCTTAAGTCCATGCGCACCAGTCCTATGAAGGTTGTAGCTCTCATAGAAATTAATTAGTAATTGCCTTGATAATAAAAACGCAATCTTTGTGAGTGCTTCAATAATGATTTGCCTAAAGTATGGTATTGACCTTTTTGCTGACAGATATTTTCAGAAAAGTGTTTTTGCAAAAAAATTGGTAAACAGGCGGTGTAGGATTTGTCTCATGTAGGAAACGAAAAAATGATAACAAAGCAAACTATCGTATCAATATTTTTCTGACTCTACAAATCATTAGAAAATACTGAAATAAAAAATACCTGGCTGTACTTGGGCCGATTTCTACCAAAGATAAACACTTTTTTAGCTCAAACCAAGAAATTATAATAAAAGGGTCGTTTCTGTATTTATGTGTTTACCAAAAACAAAACGGTAAGCGAAATACAACAGTTTTCCGGCAAAAAGATGAAAAGTCAATTAGCAAGGTAAACTGGGGGCAATTATCTTGTATCTCTGACTCTCCGCTTATTTGTATCGAAGATGTCATGGAAGGACATTCGAAATTAAATATTTAATTGTACTTTACTGTATTGCCCTGTATTTGTATTTGAAGGCTCCTGATTTTATCTATTTCTTCTTTTCCTTTTCAAGTAAACCACACCCTGGCGCTATCAAAAGAATCATTTTCTGTTCGAGTAAAACGTTATACTAAATATATCATTAATATAAGTGAGCATCTACATATATAACCCGGAACTGAAAAAATGAAAATTAAAAAAACAACAGGCAACGACCTCGATAATTCATTTGATCACGATACAAATGTTATTTTTCACTGGACACTTTCCGTTTCCATGGGGGAAATAAAGTTTTGTTTTCAACTCAGTAATAATAGAAGTATAGAATCCCACCGACCTAATGAAAAACTTTCACTTTAATCGGAGATAAGCCAAAACGAAGATTTCTATTAAAGTTTGACATAGAAATGCTTATTCATGTCGTTGTCTCGATATCATATCGGTTTTTATAATTGTAGGTTGACATATAAACGAAAGATTTTTACTTAAAAAAGAATAATAAAGATTTAAAATCGTTTTAGACGGCTTGTCAAGCCACAGAGTGATCGATCGTTGACTTTGCAGGAAGTAAGATAAAAAGAAAAATTTTCAATTTACGGCGTGATATGTATAAAACTGTAATTATTACAGTATGAATCTGACTCGGATATTTAGGTCTTGTTAGCTGGAAATAAAAAACGAAATTCAAAGGGGCTGGACTAATACCAAACAGTATATATTAGAAGTATAAATCATATTTTTGACGCAATGCAAAACAGCTGGGCATTTCACTAGGTTTCTAGTCACTTGCTGGCAGATTCGAAGAAGTTAAAAAAAAATCTTTTTTCCTAAGCGGGAGTTTTCATTAGTTCACATTGTAAACGTAAGCAACATTTCTTCTATGTCACGCCTTGAAAAAAGTTGTCTTTATAGCGTTATTTAAAGATTCTCAAGGAGGGTTTACGTTTGTCACATTATTAGCATCAATAGCACTCTTATGTAGCTCCACGTTTAAATATGCATTTTTAAAATACGTTCCTAACTGCAGTTTGACAGACCGATAAATTCTTTGCGTGCGTGGGACTTCTGACGCGCAAATATGAAATCTTAAAATTGTTCTTTAAATTTTGTTGACAAAAGCAGTCAGGTTTTGTGCGATATAAATCAATCACAATTATTTAAACTTGCCGCAATTAGTTTTAATGTATTCCGTTGAGCTTGAAGTGCCATTTGAGTGACAGAAGATCGAGCATTTAAAATAAAGCATCGAGCGCCTAAACCAAACACTTCGTTTCGTGGAAGGAAAGGTAAAGTTGTTTATTAGAGTTTCAGCTAGTATATACACCAGGTGCAACCCAAGTGTTGTGGCAAAAGCGGTCAGGTCTAGAACGCTTAAAGACATCGGTAAGTACATACACAAGTTACGACCAGAAAGTCGTGCACATGTATTTTCATCACATATTAGTAAGTGTACTGTCTGCTAAAGTAAGTCGTCTTGAGTGCTGTGAATGGTCTCTTGCCACTAAGTCTGTTACAAAAGTAAGCTATATCCTCGCAGAAAACGTGGAGTATCTTTGACTTCTTTGCCGTACGTCGATGTTCCTCGAAATATATATACTTAGGCGTAAACAAGGGCGTAAAAGATCAAAGACTTTATTTTTCACCGGTGGACAGTCTTTAATTAGGTGTACATCAAATGATGCAGACTATCAGGAAATGAATTGCAGTGGAACCCAGATTTGTCGAACCTCCCGAAGGGATACGAAAATCGGTTCGAGAAATCGCCGGTAAAGTTACAGTGTTCGCCTGAGGGAAGGGAAACTGCTGTTGGTTTGAGCTATCGGAAGGTTCGAGATAACGGGAAATCACTGTAAGTTAGTTTCCCATTAACAAGACATCATACACTGAAGGCCGTTTCTCCTTGCGTGTTCTTATATATCCAATGCAAAGTGCAGTATGATTTCCCTGTTGTGTTAGATTTGATAAAAAGAAAAGAAATAAGAATTTCTAGGGAACGAAAATATCATAATCAGCGGTAAATGTCGCGAAAACTTTTGACAAAGGCTTGTAAAATAAAGAATAAACTTCTTGAATGCCGTTGTGAAATGGCCCTAACTTCTTGCTAGCTAGCAGTGCAGGTGATTCGAGGGTTCGATCGGGCGACGGAGTGGAAAAACGGATAAGCAGTACAGAAGTGGTCTCGTCCGTGATAAACGCCCACACTTCATGCGAGAAAAAATAAACAAAAATAACTGAAAACCACCTTGCCTTCTCGCTACAGTATTGCCCCAGTGAATATGACAAAAAGTAAATTATTTCTCACTTCAGGACCTGTCAATTTCTCTGTTTCAAATCTTCATTGTTGTCAAGCGCCTTCAATTGGAAAAGAATGTATCACTTGACGCGCCTCCAGTCATAATACCGGCTACAACTCCCTATAGAGCACAAAACTGCGATTTCCTGAAACAATAATAGTTTGTGCTTCAGACTCGATATATGAAGTTGAATGAAATTCGGATTATTAATTTCAAGGTCCTATACAGCACTCAATGACTGAATATCCCGAGAAACAGTAATGAATAGCCTCATGAAAATGAATTCATGACCCTCATGAATTGTTCCCCAAGGGGGATCTGAGGGAAACTTATATATGAGGTTCTTGAGAAAAAAAGTTCACTGCGGTTTCCCGAGGGAAGATGATCTTCTCAATTATCTGTTGAATAACTATTTGGAGGAAATTTTTTGGAATTTAATAAAAGTTTAAAGGTTGCTAATTCCGGATGTCTCGAAAGTCTTATTTGCTACCAAAATATAACAGATAAGAAAACGCATTTTTCAATCTCTTTTGGATCGTTTGAAACAAAGTCATTAGGGATCATGCTTTTGCGTTCAAATGAACAGTTTGTCGTGCACATTTGCTTTACAGAATGGTTCATTTTGAATTTGAGAATTGAGAAAATACGTACTGGAAATGAGATTTCGCTACAGCTTGCGCAGTAAGCCTGCTTTTCTTTGTTTTGGTCAGAGTCAAAACTACGGAACAAGTATTATTGGTTTAATTTTCGGTTCATAGCCGGTAATTACTTTGTAAACTCTTCAATTCTGGATAAGCGTGTCTGGATAGTGGGATTCGTAAGGCGTTTCACGTTGCTTTCACTACAGAGTGTTCGGGCTCTACCGTTTATGAATCATCTAGAAATCCGAAGACAAACGCCCACATTGCGTTCTAAGCATTTTGTCTGCGAGTTTCAAATTCTCTCTACACACACAAAAAAAAAACATTCCGGATTGCTTTAATCATGTTTTAAACGGGCACTATGATAATCATGAGCATCACATCAAAAATTCAAAATAGAAACCTAACAATAATGGTGTCGCTTTGTTAAAAATGACTGTATTATTATCTGCTAGTGCTCGTGTGTGTTGGATAATATCGCTTAAAACGAAGCTACCTAGTGAACCACGCATTCTTCAATCTGTGGGATCACAGGCGCTCTTTCCTTTTCCTCCCTCGTCGTCAAGGGAAGAAAAGGAGAGAGCGCCAGGGACTGAGGTTATATCTGACAACACAGTGGAATTTTCGGTTTGGTAAAGCAAACTTATTACTTTTTGGCTCATAAAGAAGGCAAAGGATGGTATGAAATTATGAGGGTGGAAATCTACTGATGAATTCCAGTGTAAACCATTTTACGTAGAAAAGATTAAGCTCGAAATGCATGAATGAGCAAACAGAATACCGCAGCGTTTTCCAACAACACATGCAGATCAAGTAAGGACTAGCTAGAGATTAATAGACTTGACGCTTATTCTAACTTATCCGGATCCTACTGACCGATCAACCTCAATCAATAGGCGATCTGCATGATGACGTCATGTTATGTAGCGAATCCTGGTATGACATATCGTGCAAGTGTGCTATTACTATTTAATAGCATTGGGCGTTGACCAGTTCACTGTTCAACTGTTCACTGTCCTCCTAGTCATGCCCTTTAGCTCACTGATTGATTGACAGATCACCACTTTACGTACCGTCTTCAAACCCCTCATCCACGGCTTCATGCTGCTCTGCATGTTCAATTCCTCAATGGGAGGTTTAACCCCAAAAAGCTGGACTTGGGTCGAAGTGTGGCAATAGACAAACGACAAAATACTCTTCACTTTCCCAGAGAGGGCAGACATATGGGAAGTGGGTGCAGAGGAGGAGGGGAGGGGGGGGGGGGGGGGGTGGGGCGTTTGGAGTTTGGTATCACTTAAGATGTTCCGGACGGAACGGTGACCTAGGTAAGAATGCATAAAACGATGGAAGCTAAAGCGAAATTAGTTGGCAATGTGACGAGGTCAGAATTACTGATTTTAAGTTGATTAGGAAGTGCTGACAAAAAAAGTCACTACTAGGTCAGTTGTTAATAGGGATGGCGGCATTTGATCGCTACTTTTAACTTTAATGTTATTTCAAGGCATTTTTTGGTTGGGTAGTGACAGAGAGACTTCAACTAGATAAAGCTTCGAAAAACCAGTTAGCTGTTCCTGCCAAATAATGTTCGAGAGATCATCAAATACGGAGTAACATTTGTCTGGTCTTCCCACACTGATCGTTTGAGTGTGAAGTTTAGTTAACAAGACCTTGCCTGGACGAGTTCTTGTTTTTCAGTTGTACCACTAATAATCCCAGGTGAGTTTACTTACACTTTTAGTCTAGAAATGCATCTAAAAGCAGCTCTATAAAAAGCTTTTTGCTGAAACGATTAACAGTCCCAATTGTAGCTTTTCAACCTTATCCTTTAATTTGGAAGATTATTATAAAAGCTCTCTTCGTGAGCCAGCTTGTGCAGTGCAACGAGCTACAGTTTCGCAGACAAAGTTACAGAAAACTACTCAGATCACGAACAAAACTGTCGACAATCAGCATGGTGTTTTTTAAGTTCTAACAACCCATTTGCTGCAGCGCAATTTTTGCGATGTCAGACAATAATGGGCTGTTTACTTCTATATTTGCCCTGATGGTGCTATCTATATATATAGCTACGTAAAACTGTAATGTTAGTATGCTTAACCGACAATCGAGAATACCAACTTTTAACATGGAAATTTCGATTCACTTGTGTTAAAAAGTTGAAAATATTTTAGCTACCAGTAGTTAAAGGAAAAGACAATCGCCTCACGCCTGCTCGACATTAGAGCTGGCGGGGAATTTAGTGGCAAAAAAATTAACTCTTTAGTTTGGTTTATAGATTATGATTATGATTAGCTTACTATAGATTATCACAAATGCAAGCAACTACTGAGGCCGGTTCAAACTTGCTAATTAGACCAAATCATACTAACGAAATTTAAAAACCATTTGTGTTGAATTCTTGAAACATCTTGCTGAAGAAAGTGAGACGGTATATATTTTGAAAGTCTGGCGAACTCTGACACTTCATTCGGAAAAGTAATTGAACTGCTAACATCAAAAGAATGCCGACAATTTAAATTGAAGTTGAAAGAGAGATATCGTTATTCATGGCTGGGAGGAATCTTTTATTTCCCCACTTTCAATATCTTAATAACCCCCTAGGGCAACAGCAAATCTTAAAAGACTCCCCCCAAGCTTAAGAGATGCCTCAAAGCCCCTATGAGCCCCCCCCCCCCCCCCCCCCAACCACCACCATCTTCTTTTATGCATCCAAACAATGCAGTATGAAAGAATGTAGTTTATTGATTGTTAAAGGAAATTTCACTAAAGTGAGCAACGCAGATACTATGGGCCTCACAGCTGGGTAAAATTAATTTCGTGAAATGGTGGCACACATCTGTCCAACAGGCAGTTATAAAAAATATACATTGGTGCAAGTCCATTAAGTACCTTAAATGTCAATAACAAGATTTTAAAAACAATGAGCCGATTAACAGGGAGCTTGTTGTTGTAGGCAGTGGCGAAGTTGTTTAAATAGACCTTTGACATAGGGTAAAACCGCAGTGGATGTCATCTGATCAGCAGTAACTGGGGCTTGGACGAACTTGTGATTCAGTAAAAAGCATATGTGGATTTAGTTGAAAACACTTTCTTAAGCTGATTGTGCCTCAGATTGAGCAAAAAAAAATCCTTTGTATTATTTTTGCCCAATCGGCGAACAGTAACTTCAGAGTCCCTTTCGTGTGTTCTTACACGGCAGTTTATTTCAATTTAAATTATTAGAGAACCACAAAAAGTCGGGGAATCATTTCGGATGTCAGAAAGAAATATATTTCAAGATCTGCCCACATATTTTCACTTGGACTGATCAGGGGAATCGAAAATAGTGGCTTGTTTACCTGTTTGCGACGCATTGGCGGCCATTCGGCACACTCGTCTGATCTCGTCTGGCACGTGCGGTAAAACAATGTACACAGCGCGGAAAAATTGCAGTCGGCCAAAAAATATTGAGATAAAGTCAGAAAAACGTACAAGCCAGTACTTTCAATACTTTTAACCCCAAATAAAAATTTCAGAAAATTGAGACCTAAAAGCTTACATCAATCACTCATTTCATTTCTTTTTTTTATATTTTTTATTTTCGGATATTTCGGCCAACTGGACCCGTGCTGCAAAGAAATGCACGCAGTGCGGGCTAAACGAGTATGCCGAACCGCCCACAATGCAAATTTATTTACAAGGGTAAACAAGACACAATTTATATTTACGATACCTCTGATCTGTCCAAACAAAAATTACCGGTGGATGTTGAGATATCTCTCTTTCTGACATCGGAAATGACTTCCGACTTTTTTTGGCTATCTTATGTTAATTAAAATAAAATATGGCCGATACACTAATCGCCGTATAAGAGCACACGAAAGTGGCTCTGAAGTTACTGTTCGCCGATTGGACAAAATAATACAAAGGATCTTTTTTCTCAATCAGGAACCAGCATTCGCAGAGTCGCTTGGAAATGGTCTGGAGAGACTCGTTTCCCAGGGGCTCTTTTACTTGTATAGAAAACTTTCGCAGCTACGATTTCTGCCCGGTTTACTTCGTTTTGCCCCTACTAACTGCCCCTGGGTCTCCGAGGATGAGTGCCCAGGCACCGCGCGCACTGCGCGCAAACTTGACAGATTATTCACACTATTCCGGCGACATGGACCATTGAGAAATGAATACAAGTTCGATTCATTAATATTCATTGCCTGTAAATTTATTTGAGTTTTTTGTTATTTTCTGTTGTATGTATCTTTATCGCTGTTGACGAAGGAAGACTCGTAGTTTGTATTGGCGACGTAAAGTAACCAATACAGCTCGGCATATGTCTAGACGTATATTTTTTCCCATGCACAATTTGACATCCGGCTGAATCAGTGTGATTCTAAGAATTCTTCTTTACGTGATTCTTTTCTGTTCTTTATCAAAGGCCAACCAGGAAGACTGACTGTTTTTTATCATAGATGACTTTATGATAAAAATTGCAAAATAATAGAAAATATAAATCTAAAAAATTTTAGTGTGACGTGGAGAGCATAAGTTTAAATTGAAAACTGTTGACTTTGTAGAAAGCACTAAATCAAGTAAGATAATCTTAGAAAAGTCAAGTCTGAAGGCGAACGTTAGCTGAGACCACAGGGAGACCACAACATTTGAGGAAATGAAGAATACTATTTATGTGGTTCCGTTCGTTTTCTGTGTTGTTTTTCTTATGTACAGTTATTAGCAGCTATTAGTTTATTCATTTCCTCAAATATTGTGGTTTGCCTGTGATAAAACTAATATTTGCCGATATGGCGGAAACTTTTAGCTCTGAAAAAGTTCTATTATTGATGGTTGTCAACGTTTCTAGCTATAATAAAAGCAGTGATAGGGTAATTATTCCTCAAACTACTTTTTTTCTCTTTTTCCTTTTTACCTCAGTTCTTTTTTTTTTAATAATAAATCAATGTGCGCACACAATCTGCTGAAGCCTTGACAGGTTGAAATTTCTATATTTACCGACAAGTCACGTAACGCTTTAGTCGTAGCACGCAAGCTTTCATTTATACATGCATAGCACGTTAGTTTAAAAAGTTTCAGTTCTACACTTACGCTAGCAATATCTCGCTGAGAATATTTATTACACCGACTATTCCAATCATGAAAATAAAACCTCGATGACATTTTACGGAAGCTCCGAACATTTTCAACGCCTATCTAGAAGTGTTTCAAGATTCAGAGAAAACCACTCCATAACTGATAAGCAAACATGATTTAATTTATTGGCAGTTTGACAAGGCAGCTTATTAAATAAATACAGTTTACATTAAAAACACCGACGACTCATGCAGAGTTTATAGATGATCGCCCGGACATCGGTAAGAGCACATTGACAAAAAACGTTGCTTGCTGAATCAAGGGCCCGTCGAGAGTGAAATTTCACAATTGATTGCGAAAAAAGGTACAAAGCATCGTTTCAACTATACAATATATAGACAAATCAGAACAGAAGATGCTTGGACAAACGGACAAGAGAAAACCCAGCACAAAGAGTCGTTTTGTAATACAACCCACGATTATCGACGCGGAAGAATAGGATATATGACTTCACAGCTTAAACATGATAGAATTTCTCAGCAATGTAAAAATCAACAAGAGAAAAAAATCGTATGCATTTGAATCTTGCGGCTTTGTGGTAAGTGATAATATATAGGAATTTTTTACGGCTATTGTCAGATGAAACACCAAATATGAGACATAACTGCTTTCTTCAGGGTTAAAAAGTTGTGCCCGAGTTCGATCAAATTAACATTGCTTTCTTGCTACAAAGTTGTATCAGTTAGCTTTTAAGAAAGTGTTATTTAATTAATCAGGCATTCACCTCAAAGCTTGCATAAAAAAAGTAAAAAAAAAGAAAAGAAAAAAAATCCACATAATTTACAGCAGTTGTTATGTAATGTTTGAATGTAAGTCGGTCACTTGGCACACATTGTCTATATTTTTCAATCCCTTAATAATTTCATCAAGTCAAAACCACGGAAATCACAACTGTGACGGTTATCTAGATACGTGATTTTAATTAACATAGATTTTTACGATTTGAGTTTCTCTGTTTTCTCCGTAATTCTAGTGTCGATTAAGAAGATGTATCAAGCCTTCTGGAGAGCGTTTCATCACATTTCCAAACACCTTGAAGCACGTCAAAAATACTCCGCTGCCAGCGTCGTATTTTCAACTGTCTTCTCAGTGTTTGGAAATGTGATGAAACACTCTTTTTTTCTCATTTCACATCACGTTTGCATATCCGAAAATAAGTTGTCTGCACACACATCGGCGTGATCAGTGAAACTTTACTCGGGTTGCATGCAGCTGTATCATGTCAGGAGACGTGACGTATATACCGCCGCAAAATCGATAGAGTTTCTGTCCACTATCATGGAAATAAAAGAACGACTAAACATAAAGCCCACACTGGCTCTTTAATTAATGCCAAATTTCAAATCAAGTCTTAACAACGTAGCAGCATCCATCTGTACAGACATGAAACTAATATATTTGTCCAAATGACCCATTAGACATCTCGGAATGTGATCATGACTGTCCACTTAATTATCGAAGATTGTCAACTTTTTAGCAATAATAAAAGCAGTGACAGGGGGATTATTTTAGAAAATTATTTTCTCTTTTCAGTCGCGCAAATTTCGCCTGTCGCCAATCTGTTTAAGAAGACTTGACAGATTTAAATTTCGGCTCACCAGTCACTTAGGAGTTTCCCGCCGCCGCGCGTAAGTACGTAAGCTTTCATTTATTCATGATTTATACATGCATGTTCCCTGGGTGCCAGAGGTTAAGAGGTTTGGGTTTTATATAAATCTTCCTTAGGATATTTATTACACTGACAATTCCAGTCATGAAAAAACTCTATAAAATGGGATTCGCTGAGTAAAAAAAAACTTAATGGAAGTGGTGAAATTTTACTTGGGGTCAAAATTATACGTCTTCATATACGTTTATCCGTAAGTATTGTTTCAACAGGAAAACCACTCAAGAATTGATTGGTAAATAATAATTGGTAAATAAGGCGGCAATATCACTTTTTTTGCGGTAATGCAAGACCGAATTCATAGTGCCTCTGCTAATTTTCGCCAACGCATGGATCAATGTTGGTTGATTGTGAAATTAACGAGCTTTTAATGACCCAAATTTGAGCAAATCGCAAGGAAGTTATATCTTTTCTGGAAGCGGTTATTGAGACGATCGCCATAACATCAGATATGAACTGCTATTATGAAGGAAAATGAAATGGCGTCGACGGCATTTTGACCTGTAATACTTATCACGCCTACACGAAGCGCATTTCCGGATTGATATCTTATTGTTCTTTATACAAACTGAACTAAACGAAGCACGCACGTCAAACGAACTCCCTACACACTTATAGCATTAAAGTCTTTCAATTATGTAGAACCTTTAGGGAGGATATTCATTTTTCTTGTCTTAAATGGTGCAAAACTTTTGATGAAGATATCAGTCTCGAAGAGGAATGGCAAATTCATTCACTAGCTTCAAAAACTTCCTCGGTAAAAGTTCGCTGATTTAACTTAACATGAGAATTGTATATACGTATTTTCCGGGTTTTTCTTGAGGGAAAATTGATTACTTTTTTATCCTTTTCGATTCAAGCTTGACAAAGAAATTAATACCGATTGACATATGTTGTTTCCTTATGATTATGAGAGTTTGTTAGTAGTCCAATATTGTGTGAAGCTAAGTTGCCAAGCAGTCCTTCTATGTGGTGCTGTTTTAATTTTTGCATCTGTGGATGCCGCTGTTGGACTGTTCTTTCGTGTGATACTGTTTTTTATATTGCAAAGTTGGTTCCAACTTTGAAGTGATAGTCTGTGGATAAAATCATTGTGTGTGATCATTCATAGGAGAAGTGTTTGCCCATGGAAAATAAAAATTGAGATTTTTCTTTTTTCTTTCGAAGTTTGCTACTCTTGTGAGTGGAAGTGTTCAATAAAGACAATACGTAACAAAATCGTTTCGTTTTAGGGATATTTTTGCGTAGTGACCCGTTTAATTGTATTCAGCCTGGCGATATGTTATAGCGAGAAACTCGATTTTAATCTCTCTTAGGAATTAAAAAATAAATTGACCCAAAGGCCTAAGTGATAGTCTAATCCTGCCGAGAAGAGCCGGATGAACTCGCAGGAAATAATCCTTCAACCAGCTTTCAGGCGGTTACACAACTGATGCGATGATCCTCTCAGCAAGACATTAAATCTTTGACTTTATGTGCGCAAATTTAATTTTACCAAGTCCTAAAGACTGGCACGAAAAGAAAAGTTCAATCAGTAGACCGCCAGGTCACATTTCATCTCAATTGTGCATGCGTACTACTTCTACGTAAAGTCTGTATTGGCGGCATAAAGTAAATTGTCTTGCATAATTCGCGGTGACTGCGCCGGGCGTTCTGATATCGATGTTCAATAACAACATGCACTTTCTTTGTCATTTGTAGACTGACACTTTTCTTTGCATCGTAAAAACTAAGCGACGTGATTCAGATCGGTTGGCTAAACGGGATTCACACAGAGACTAAGCGCCATTACAACTCGTTTTTCCTGCTTGATTCTCAGCTATTGGAGGTACTATTGTTTAACTTTTTTTAAAAACGTATTTCAGTCATGTATTTTATTTTGCTAACGTTAAGAGATTCGTGATTAGGCCTAAGTTAAGCAGTCGTCAGCATTGACGGTTTGACGAATTGCATAATTTCTAGTGAACGTAGAGACAGATTTTTTCGTGTTTGGAAAATTGAAGAGTAGGCACAAATTATCGTAAAACGACCCAGAGAATAATGTGCAACAAATTTCTTGCAACCGAATCTTGCATACTGATTGCCCTTAGATCGTAGCATGGAATTGTTCCAACAGAATTCGAAGATAGGAACTTTGTTGTGATTGCCAGTTAGGATTAAGTTCATCAGGTCAATCTAAGGAATGGCAATAGTAACTCTAAGAAGTGTTTAGATAGGCGTTCTCCAATTTTTTTATAAACATAACTAAAACTTAACGAGATAGACAGATAAGTTGAATTCCTCACGCGGATGATCCTAAAAGGGCATCGCGTAACTTTCGTGAGTCAAGTTCCTTCTTGAAATCGTTGTGATAAGCTAACGAGATAAAGCCCAACTGTAAACGTGGGAGACGTTGAAATCAAGATAGCATCGCGTAATTTAATCTAAAAAATGAAAATTCCCCTGGCAAAACATCTAAAAACCAAAAATTCAAGACGGCGTTTCTTACGTGATCAGATTAAGTTTAAAAAATACGTCAACAGGTCAAGGTAAAGTATCGATTTGCACGAACGTTCTTCTTCAGTATGGCTTTTCTGCATAAAACAAACGGACAAGAACAAACTGACTTTTCCCTAGGCTCTACTAGCTGATCGTTATTCAAACTCTCTCGGCATGCATTTTCTCCCAGCAATTTAATTCTAGTTGTCTTGCGACTAGTTCAGGCTGTATCCCATTGAGACGTGTATCTTACTTTGCTAGTGAGCGAAAATTTCAAATAAAGGCCTCACTGTAAGTAATTAAGGTCTGCGTCTTATGGAACTATCAGGTGTCTGCACGCATTGCGCACCATTTTTTGTAGTCTGTATCGGTCGCCTTGTCTGTTTATTTGTTTGTTTCGTATGTTGCTGTGGCTTATTATTATAATAATAATAATACATAATATTTTAAGAGGAGGCCTCCAATCACCTAGAGGTGGTTTTCAGGAGGGTCCTCTGAGAAAATAAATGTCAAACCTTTAAAATACATTAAAATCTAAGATACAATAAAAAGGACAAAACCTATGCGGTAATAAAAACTAATTTATAATATTAATGTGGGCGTGGCTGTTCCCTCGAAAAGTCGGGTGATGCCTGTTGTTGTTTGTTGCTATCCGTTGAAGGAAAGCAGGGGAAAGGGTTCCAACAACTGAACATTATTAAAATGAATCGATTCTCCATCCGTACACTAGTGATCGCCATTTCTTCCTTCTTGTACGCCGCCGTAGAGCACGATTAACTCTAAGCCAGAGTGAGTCATTTATTTCTTACACTTATTTATTTTTCTTACACTTATTTTACAGGCGATTTTGACGGACCTGCATCATGTCGTTGGACGGAAACTCTTCGTTCAATCAAACAAACGTGACTCGTAAGTACATTGCACTTAAATCAATTCATTAAACACTTTCGCAAACACAAACCGAAAATTAAAAGAAATCACGTTTATCAGAATAGTCGAGAAAAACATTTAACGCATTTTAAACCGAAACGTAAAGTACTGGAAAAAGTCACACGTTCGGACGTTATATTAAATAGGTCTTTCTGTTTTGGAAAACACGGAAGTATCTCAGTCATACATAGTACGATTAATCGACAAGAAAAATAAACAACATTTCATTGCAAAAGGTAATTTCGACCTGTGCGTGCCAATAGTGCATATAAATGTTAAAACTCTTTACAGTGTAATCCGTCAAGGGTAATCAGAATCTGATCTCTCATTACAATGTTAACTGGCGTTATATGCGGATTGGTGAAGAGAAGAAAAATACAAAATAATCACTGAAGGATCATATCGTTCAGTAGCGTCAATGTTCAAGAGATGGCTTTAAGGGAATCAGGAGTGAATAAGGAGATTATTAACTATTTTGCGTTTGGAGGAAAACGCTGATTGGCTTAACACGAGGGCCACACCGCTGAGAGTGAAAAAATTTCCGCTGCACTTGTATCTAATAAGATCACATTGTAAGTGGATCATTTGTTCTTATGTAGTTTGGAATGTTTCCCAATCGCTCGTTATCCTGTCCATTTTTTCCCGTTAGATTGCAAACAGCCCCTGATCAGATCACCTAAGATTCAAACCGGGCAAAATAACCCGTGCAAGGGACCTGGGGCACGTTTCTCAAAAGCCCCCGAAAAGTTTTTGGCAAAAACTTTTCGGGTCCGTAAAGCCAATTTTAGTCATCTGTATCTTAAAAACAGAGAAGTGTATAGATCTGAAACTTTGTATGAAGGGAACCTCAAAAATATCATGGAATTAAACAACCCTGTAATCATAAGCTTTTTGATTTTACTGTAGCCTGTGTAGCAAGCGTTCCCGTGCGAGCGAAGTGCTATGTGTTGCGTGCTATTCTGGTCGCGCAAAAAAGGGAAAAGAGTAGGGAGGTGGTGGGGCAGCGAGGGAACAGCGTTCCCTCGCTCCCCACCCCTCCCTGTTCCTTTCCCTTTTTTGCTCTCGCCCCAATTTTCGCGCAACTAGAATTTTCGCTCGCACGCGACACATATAATAGCACTTCGCTTGCACGGGAACGCTTGCTACGCAGGCAAATTTTGCTGTGGCTTTCCGGGTGCGAAAACTTTTTGGGACCTTCGAGAAACGGGTCCCAGCTCCATTACCTGAGGCTCGCACGGGTAAATTGTTCCGTGATCTATAAAAGAGGGTCTGTGCAGCTCGCAATCCACTTTTTCTTAAGAGCTCTTTTTCTCTTTCCAGACGATGCAGTCGGAGGTGAGTTTGTCGCCGGATCCACGACGGACGATATCAAGATCGCAATGACATCGCTATATGCGGTCTCTTTTCTCTTTGGACTCGTTGGAAATGCTATCGGACTGTACATTATCTGCAGGAAATGCGGCATCAAAGCGGCCACACACTTGCTCATCGCTAATCTCGCCTGCTCCAACTTACTCATCACCTTCATCGTTATGCCAATGTCGGTGGCGTTCTTGTACAACGAGCACCGCTGGCACGCGGGAATCGCGGGAGACATCACTTGCAAGCTCTCCCAGTACTTATTTCTATTTCCAATAGCCACCTCTATTCTCACAATACTAGTGGTGTCTATAGATCGCTTCTTCGCCGTGTTCTATCCACTAGACGGGCAGGTGTTTCGAAGACCTAAAATTATGACCGCGACGATCTGGATTTGCTCCGCGATTCTCATGAGCCCCACGTTGGCAATTTTCAAAGTAATTTCGTCACCGGAGGGAAAATGGTTTTGCCTAACTTACTTTGGGCAAGATCCACACCAGGCTGATATCCTCTCTAAAGTGTATTATAGCCTAATATTTGTCGTGCTTTATTTACTGCCTCTTTCCGTCATCGCTGTTTTGTACTCGCTCGTTTCCTACAAACTCTACCATCGAAAAATTCCCGGGCTATCGCGGGCTCAGGCTTATAGAATGGCAGTCGAGAAATCAAAGCGAAAGGTAGTCAAAGTACTGGTTATAATAGTGGCAGTATTTGCACTTTGTTGGTTTCCAGCTCACTCGATGCACTACTACGTTACATTCCACAGCGAATTTTACGCAAGAATGCCTTCTTTTCTATTCCCTTTGCTTCTGTGGATCTCGCACACCAACAGCGCAATAGATCCGTGTTTGTACATACTGTTGAGCCAAAACTTTCGAAGGGAGTTCAATAAAGTTTTGAGTCAATGTCGTTTTCACGAGAAGAAAATGCGTTTAGAGCATCGTCTCTCAAGAATGACAAGCACCTTCTCTAAAAGGAATTCGGGGGCACATCGCAATGGTTCCTATAACTTCAGGAAAGCTAACACGTATAGAGTTGATGCGGATGATATGAATCGTAATGAAGAGGGCGATGCGCCTTGCTTGAGCGCGTGCTCTTGCCACCCGACAGAACATCACAGAGTTGAGCAAACCTTGGAGGATCACGCCCTGTGATAATTAAGTCAGAGCAAAGCAATCACTCTAGCCAATCACTGCCGAAAGGACACAGACAATCCAGTGTGAACCAATCAAAACTTAACGCAGATACATGTTGCCTGCCCGTAGCGTGGAAGGCGTGTGCGAGCGAGTCACGATTGGACGTATCCGTCACTCTTACTTCTGATTGGACAAGAAAGTGGCGCGAGTTTTTTAAACCATTTGCTAAGCGTAGTAGCAAACACGAAATACTTGAAGCCGTCAGTTAAGTGAAAATCGTTCTATTTCAGTTACCGACCTAAACTATCCGCCTTAATTAGACAGGGAACATAAGTGCCGCATGCAGAAAGACAAGTTAATCTCGTTTTCAATGTCTAATTCAGATATTCTCTTCGTTTTTAATTTTAATATGTTTAAACGTGAAGTTCTGAAGACCAAAAAGAGTACTTGTTAAAGTTTATTGAGTGTCATTGATTTCTTACCAAAACTCGTCTTCGTCGGTAAACGAGTTAAAGTTGATGCTAAAGTTTGGGCATTGACAAAAATACGTTCTTTCTCATTCCATGCCCAACTCCTGCCATGATATGATCTGTCATGGCAACAAAGATCACTCACCATGGCAACAATGATATCTCTCCATTCTCCCACTCCCCTCTATACTGAAGTAACAGTAGCATGACCCCATTCAAATACCAAACGTCACGCCAAATCTGTCACGAGCCGGAGGGTGAGCTTTTTTTACTTCTAGATCTTCTGCACAGAAGGAACGCCCGTATATTTAATTAAACTACCTGAATAGCTGAAGTGTTATGTTAGTAGAAAGACGAGCATTACAGTTGTCATTTTACTGGTTTTGGCTTTAAATCAGTGTTTTTTTTTTATTTTTGCACATTCTTAAGTTTTCGAAAGTTAAGAAAAGAATAAAGAAAGAGATTTAGTCGAAGACTGAAGTCTGTTTAAATTGATTTACTGATTTTCTAGTCTTTCCAAATGGCCAATTCTGCAATATATAAAGTTATAACTTGTCCGTTCTTTCAAGGCAACTAGCAAGCAGCACAGCCATCTTGTCCCACAGCCGGACAAAATCCTGAGCGAAACGATACACTTTCTCAGGCTCAGTAGACAAAATAGATAATCTTTGCCAATTTCGACATATTAAATATTCTTACATGGCGCCGAGGTTTAGGGGACTAAAACAAAAGAAATCAAATCGAGGTTGAGGAATGACTAATTAATTTCTTTTGTTTTACAAGTCATGACAAGTATCATGAGTATTCCACCAAAGCCTCGGCGCCAAGTTAGAGTTTTCATATATCGCAATTTGCTTATAGTACCTTGCAATTCTAAAGGGCCTTTATTACGATGATTCCGCATGTGCCGTCTTGACACTGAAAGTTATCTGACCAATAGAAATCGTAATACTTGGAACTAGTAAGAACATCTCAGCTGTGTAACTCTTTTCCGAGTCGTCTTTCTGTCTTTTCTTCGTTTATTTCCTTCTTTTCTTTAGAAACATGCAAGGTAGCTATGAGGCGACAGCAGCTTTCGTTCCAAGCCGCTTTGTGTACCTCCTCCGCTCGAGGACTTCAAATATAATTTCTAGACGATGCTCACAGACCCTCACATAACAACACAAAACATGCCGTTTAAATCCTCCACAATGAAATGAGCAAATAGTTATTCAATACCGTTATTATAACTTTTACAGGCCTCTCAAGGTCGATGGAAAAGGATTTTCTTCACGCGCAAAAGTGCGACAAGGGCCCTTAAATAATACTGCCATTACTGTTTCCACTCTTTTAGGACACTTTCTTACTGGCTCTCTGCAACAATCAGATACCACAGACTCTAGCTATTTTTCGTGTTTTTTTTTTTATGATCAGGATGTGTCTGAAAGCAATTTGCCTGACAGGCAGGGGAAATAGTAGTTGCAGACGAGATTGGACTGCTTATTTCTCTCAGCATTACCGCCTGCCTACACACGTGCCATTGACGTGTCTTAACTTTAACCTGGAATTAAACGAACGCTTGGAGGTCAAAGCAGGCCCGTATCCAGAAAAAATGGTGACCGTTTTCTGATTACACGAGCGCCGAAAGTGCGAGCCTCTAGGAGGACTCCGCCGGGAAAATTTTTGGATTTAGATTTGGTTAGCCTGTGTAGCTGACGGTTTTTTTTTTTGGGGGGGGGGGGGGGGGAGGGGGGGGGGGGGTTAACGCGTGCGCGAGTAAGCGGCGAGGTCACGACTTCGCGGCTTACTTGCAGCTTACTTACTTACAGCTATGCAGGCTAGATGAGGCATTCTCTCGACACAACTGCATAACCAGGACAAACTAATATATAAAGAGATTTTTCAAAAAAAAAAAATGGCTGCTGGCTCTTTAACTCGTTAGGGTTCCTACTTGCTTTTTCCTGAATGTACAGAGGAAGCGACAAGAAACAACAAGCAAGGAAACAAACTTAGCAACAACAACAACAACGAACAACATGTCTCATTAGTTCATTTCGTTCGTGGCAGCGAGGGCCTGGGAATAAAGGAAAATCTGGGTTACACTATGTGACCTTATACATAGATTCAGTTATCCACATTATTGCACTGCTGTTCACTTGAACTGAAAATCGCAGGCTCGCCTAAGTAAGGCCACGAGGATTTCGAAAATCGAAAACATTGTAAAGGTTGCATACGCTATAGACAGTAATCTCGCATTATGGTACGCTTGCGACAAGGGAAAAACAAAAGATGGCGAAAGGGCCAAAGTTGCGAGTCAAATCCAGCGACAAGAACTCACAGAGACGCGGCGAAGAGGGGTGCCATTGTGGGACATGCTACCTCGAACTCGAATCTTACTGTCGATGCTCTTGCTAAGCACGAAGAAAAACACGACGAAGAAGGCGATGTGGAACTTAAAGACGAGGAAGGATTGAGTGTTAAGAGCGGGCAAACGTTTAGCGCTTTTAATGTGAGTGGTCTAACGGATTGTTCCAATCCTGTGTTTGCCACTGTCAGACGATTTTGGGATTCTCCTTCCTCACAGCACAAAGAGGTTAGTTACTAATTGTTTGTTGATAAAGGCAGCATGTGTAGGCCTGAAGTTTATATATTGGCAGGCTTACATGTGTTGGGTTTTGTTAGTTTGTAGTTCATAGTTAATTTAGAGTTAATATAATTATAATTATGATAAAGATGTGATATTTTTGGTATGGTAATGTGTGATAATGAGTTAAAAACAAAAGAAGAATAAAATTTAACTGAAGAAAAAAATTGACTGCAACATATATAAGAAAGCCCAATACATGTGTACATGTATAGCTATATTCACTAGCCTGATGTCTATTTACTTGCTAGAGTTGGTTTATATGGTCATGAGATACTGGTCAGCAGATACCTTGTTTTGACAGCTGTCAATTGATCATAACATGTCCAATATCAAACGTGCATCCAAGGCAGCATGCATGCCTATATCGAACTCTTTCTGAAAATTATATGGCTGCCATGTTGCTTGACGACGTCATACAAGTTATGTATATGTTGTGGTTTAAATTTTTCCTTGGCTTTAAATTTTCAAACCAGTTTGATTTTTATTTTATGATAATCAATACAAGACAATGAAAACAAAAAATCAAACTGGTTTGAAAAATTTTAAACCAAAGAAAAATTTAACCACAACATGTATGTACGGATGTACTTATGTAGAGGGCACGTTCCAGTGAACCATGTCGCTAGCCATGATGACCATGAAAAATTAAATTTATGGTTCTCCTATTTCTATGCATGCATCATTCTCCTATTTCTATGGTTATGCAGCGCTTCAAGCTGCGACCATTTTGGTCGCCATGGCGCGTGGAAATAAAATTGGGCGACTAAATGTTCCACACAGGTCGCCAATTTGGCGACCATTTTTTTTTGCGGTTCAATCACTAAGCCAAACAAATTTGACCACAAAATTTTTCATTACAACTACTTCAATCGCCTATTTGAGTTAAGGATACCTCATTGCTCCGACTCCTAATTTAGACTAATTGTGTTGTTTGATGCCTTCGATCATGGAGCCGCCCATAAAGTTTGCAAACCACATTTCCTTTCCATTATTTTAGTGTACTGTACAAGAACTAAACTTGTTTTGCATGTTCATCTTCCTTACCTGTTTCTTTAATGTTTTATTTACTTTTCTGCATGATAATTGGAACAGTTCAACAAAAAACTCTTCAATGCAAGCGAAAATAACTATGTTGGAACGTTCTTCGAACGATTTTAATTCGGCTCATAATGGCCAGCGGTATTACTTCATGTAAGGCGACATAAAGTGTCCTAGATTAAAAACGCTTTGCTTTTTGGCGACCAAAATTTTTCTAGTGGCGACCATTTTACAAAAGCAAGTCGCCAAAAGGCGACTTCTGAAAAACTTGTGCTTGGAGCACTGTTATGGTGCTCTGCTTTGCAGACCTTTGGGCCGCTGGAGCTCCACTACAACTTACATCATGGCGGTCTCCCAGATTTTTTTCTTTAGGTTGGCATCTCCGTATATGACTTTATGTGGTGCGCAGAAAGAATGCAACTGTATGTTGTAGTTACTCTGTTTCACCTTAATGTTCTATCTTTATATACATGAAATGCCTGTGTAATACTGTAATACCCATGGCTTGTTCTGTTCCTGTATCCCACAGTATGGAATCTCAGGAATAATAATTAACAGGAATACTGAAGGAAAGCTATCCATACCACAGCCGCACACTAATTATTGCAAACAAAGTTTTAGCTACAGGGGGGCTGTGTTATGGAATAGCTTACCGAATGAAATAAAACTCTCCAGAACACTTAACGAATTTAAGAACAAATTGAAAAAAAATCACACTTTCAGATCTTCTTGCATTTAAATTTTGAATACATGGCATCCTTGCAAAGCAGGTTTTGTTTACTTGTTCTTATTAGTAGTTAGTGTAGGTAGTGTTTTTATCCTTTGTTTTTTATTGTCTGTACCTGAATGGATTTTACCGTGTTTAAATAAAGTTACCTTACCTGTCATACAATTATATTGAACACAATCAGGTGCATGTGTTGTGGTTTAAGTTTATCTTTGGTTTAAGATTTTTCAAACCGGTTCAATGATACAAGTCAATGAAAAATAAAAATCAAATTGGTTTGAAAAATTTTGAACCAAAGATAAATTTAAACAACAACACATGCATCACTGTATGTGACTGTGTTAGTAATAGAATCAAGTCAATCAGAAAGAAATTTTTTACGAGCAAGTTCTTTTTTATTTCAGGTTTGTGCTGTTCTGGCTGCAGTCACTGAGGTACATGTAGGCACACATACAGTACTGTAAAAATTAAAAATATATAATATTAATAATTATTAATTAAATTAAGGATGGTGCCTACTTTTGTTACTGCGCACATGTTCTGCGCATCACGCAAGGCATCGATCGCACTTTACGTGCGCGCTAAGGGAATGTGCTCGCTCAAAATGACGAGTTCAACTTCGCGACCAAGCGCGCGACTACAATGCAAGAAAATGTCTGTTGCGACGAAATCCACTTAATGGACATACTAAACAAGGAACAGCGAAAGAGTAAGATATCAGTAACCACTGAACACTTATCGATAAAAATGGCTCACATTTAACAGTCTGAAACAAATCGCTAATCGCTCAAACGTAATCCACAAACTTCCAGCTAAATATGGCGTAGTGCACGCGTGATAAATTGCACGAGACGCAAATATTTAAGAGCGAATGCCCACTAAGACCGCGCGAGTAGTGGCACATGATGAAAAATCAAAATTCTTTATATTTCGCCCAGAGGTAGCCTATGGTAGGCCTAGAAACGTGGTGGGATTTTTTTCTTGAAATATCTTTTAAACCAGCGAAAAACCTATAAAACCGTTATGGCCCTACATGTCTACAAAAACACACAAAATAAACTTGACTCGTAGCTTGTCAGAAACTTCGTACTGATTCATTCGCATTAATTAAAACCCTGATTTTGGGCTTGGAAATGTGCTGTTGACGTGTTTACAAGTCATTTGAGTCAAATTATTCTTCTCTAAGTTAATTTTTAAGATCACGGCGAGTCGCATTTCGGTTGTTTGAAATTCTTATTTTGGCGGTCTTTTTCGAGAGACAATTTCCCTACCCGGTAAAACTCTAAACCATTTGAAATTCAGATATTTTGAAAGGGCAAACGCTGTTCTAAAACTTGGTGTAAAAAGAAGTTTCGGGCTTTTTATAAGTGCTGAGTGCGAACGCTCTCAAAATCCTCATAATCACAACTTTACCTGTCACTGAACTGTAAACAACAGTCACATGCTTCTGACCAGATAATTGAAAACATCTTGTTTCCAGTGTTTGCTCTTGTTGTTCTCGGTATTTGAATGTAAACTACAGCAGAAAGTTCCTGTTTAGCTCATCCTGAATACGATATTATCCAACTATCGAGTATTATAGGTGTATTTAGAATCCTAAACGATAGCCATCGATCTTGAAGCGTGCGTAGTACATCAACTGACGTGTTGACATTCAACTTTATACGACTCTTGGATCTTTTTATCACATGCAGATGTCTTGTTAAACAGCAGTCGAATAAATAAACCCTTCTTGCATCAACTGTTTGCTCCCTCAAACTGAATTTTTATCCGCTGTTCGCAATTCATCCTGAAACGAACTGTTGTTCTTCGATGTTGACTAATTTGCCTGTCACGCAACCGTCACTCGATAGGGTTTTGTTACACGATTTCCATAAATGGAAATATATGATAACGGGAAAGATTAGGACGTGTAAAAAAGCTATCGAAAATGCCTTTATGATCGAAAAAAGCGACTTAGGCAAGCTTAAAGACCGTGAAGTATCTACATGATCTTGTCGTTTTCAGTACAAATGCTGGTTTAGCGAAGGAAATTATGCAAACAACCAAAGGTTAAAACAATGGAAAATCACTTGCGATTAGCAGCATCTTGGCCGAGATGATTTTTTTATCACATGAGCTGCATTGATCAACCACCCATACCCCCTCGCACCCCGCCGAAAGGTACTCCGCCCGAGGTCTATCTCCTTACTACAATTTCATATAACCTTTTTGAAATAATAGGTAACCCTTTCGCGTCTTTCGCAACTTTGTGTATACCCTCAATAGAAAATGTTACCCCTTTCACGTATCTACTGAGAAGGACATTATGTCTCATTCCTTTAAATTCCCAACTTTACAAATAACCCCTTTGGATACTTGGATGGATTGCTTGAACTTCTATATCACTGCGTGGTGGCCCTGTTTCGAGATATTTTAAATAAAGGGATACGTAAGTGACAGTTCAAATGGCAGTTTTACCTAGCCCTCACCCCTTTTGCATACTTCAACTCTTGAGCTTGGAATTTTAATGACGGTGGGGGATGAACGACATCCATTCGTTTTTGACGAGGTAACCTTTCCTGTTATTTTTTTTATTATTATTCAAAAATCATAGAAAAAGAGCAAGGATCTGTACCTCGGACGGAGCCTCTTGTATGAAACTTTTTAGCACCTCCTTATTTTGGCCAAGTCTCTGCTGGTCACAAATGATGAGAGAGGCGCTGGCCTTCTTCAGGCTCTTGCCAGTCACACAAACGTAGTAACAACCTGAGTCCCTTTTTAAGAGCCAGACTATGGTGTCGTTGGCATCTGTCAGTCGAATTCGACTATGGAATAGCGCCATGAGGGTTTGTTGAGGAACATCGTCTTGCATTGCTGTAGAGGCCAATCTTAGATTTGCAGTCTCTGCGTCGGCCCTGGCATATGAAAACTGATGCAGGTTGTGGATCTGGATGGTCTTGGTGTTGACAGGTTATTCTTCTGGTTCTTCTTTTATTGTTTTCGTCTCCGATGGCAACCTCTCTTCTTTTCAGTCCTGTTGTCTACAAGGGCTTCCCATGACTTGGTGTCAATGTTACATGCTTTCATGTCACGCTTGCATATATCCTTAAAGCGTAGCAGGGGGCAGCCTCTGCGCCTTGCCCCCAGTGGCAAGCTCGCCGTAGAGTAGATCCTTGGGGATGCGTCCATCGTCCATCCTGTGAACATGGCCCAGCCAGCGTAGCCGTCGCGCGTTTCCGTTTCGTAAACGGTCGGTGCCATTTTAGCGACACTTAGGAAAAAATTAGAAATTTTTTTCACAGTCATCAAATTTTTTTTTCTACCAAAAAGAAAAATGAAAATTGTTCGTCAGCACCCAGAATCGAACCTGGAACCTCTGGTATGCTAGCATCCCTCTCTCACCACTACACCACCACGTTGAAAAATTTAACGATATTAGGTGACTTTCTTACTGTTACATCTATAATAGATGACCCTATCCCTATCCCTAACCTACGCGTGAATCTAACTTAGATTTAATAATCGTCTTCTCTAAGCCTAATTTCATCTAATAATCAAAGCACAGTTCCGACCTTAACCAGGTTTAAACTAGAGCAGATATGGCACTCTCCATTCCGAAAAGCTTGGCTACCAATGATGGCATCGACCGTTTAAAATGGCGCCGACCGTTTACGAAACGGAAATGAGCGTAGCCGGCGTTGACGTAGAAGTGTGAATACCAGCTCCAGAGAGGACATCGTTGTTACGCACCTTGTCCTGCCATCTATTTCCGAGGATCCTACGAAAATACCCCAGATGGAACACCTGGAGCTTCCGTTGTTGTGTGGATTATGTAGTCCAGAATTCGCTATATATAGTATAGTAGAGTGCTAATGACACAGGGTTTGTACACAGTGAAAAACACCAACCCCGGAATCACATCAAACGTGCAACAACTCTCAAACATGTACCTACATAATGTAAAAAAATGATTCTCGCAGCGAAATTGCAGTTAATTGCAATTTCACTGGGAAGATCATTTCTTTACTTAACATCTATCCGCAGTCCACATATGATGTACCTACATATCTGACAGACAAACTACCTGTACATTCCATGCACTCTACAACTGAAACTCATCACATCAGCTGCAACTCCGAGAACGTTTTCTACATGGATCAATGTAATCTTTTCCCAAACACAATACATTGGGAAACCAAACGACAAATGAAAGACCGTTTGAGTATGCCCAAGCCCACTGCAGTCTCAGGACGTTTTTTGCTAATGATCATTCCGCTTAAGATGTTACATGCATTCCACTCGAACATTCACTCTAATCGTGACTGTGTACGAAAAGCTAGCTAGAGAAGCATTCCTTGTTGATACAAAGTCGCAATCTTGAACCTCTGGGCATGAATAATAAACATGAAATGTAAATGCTATTCTCTTCGTTTGTTTCTAATTTTATTATCGCGCTTTATATTGTTCTATTCTTATTTCAAATTTCTTATGAAACATTTTTGTGTCACGTTTTCATAGTATCGGCAGGCGTTGTACTGCACTGGATTCTGAATCGAGTGGTCGGGGTCATTTTGTTGTCTTTTTGGGCAAGAGACCTTACACTCACAGTGTCTCTCTCCATCCAGGTTGGGGGGGGGGGGGGGGGCGGGGGTATGGACGGGGCCAGAGCACATGCGATAAAAATATAATTATGCCGAATATGACGTTGCTGCTCACAAATGATTTGCCATTGTTTCAACCTTTGTTCTTTTTTGTATACAAATTGTAATTTCTTTCCTTTTTTCCAACATTTGTTAAACGACTAGATCATGAGTTATGAATTTAATTGCGGTGTGAAACCAAGCGCTGTGGAATTTAAGTAAGTTTACGGTCGTGCATGCAAAGTGCCTTTTTTTCGACAAAAGCATGTTCGATAGCTTTTATTGAATATAAAATCTGTTTCAGACGTCCTAATCTTTAATCGATTTCCATTTATGGAAATCGTGTAACAATAACCTATCGAGTGACTATTGCGTGACAGGCAAATCTAGTCAACATCGAAGAACAACAGTTCGTTTCAGGATGAACCGTGGAGAACAGTGGATAGGAATTTTGTTTGAGAGAGCAAACAGCTGATGCAAGAAGGGTTTATTTATTCGACTGCTGTTTAACAAGAGATGTGAATGTGATGGCAGTTCCAAGAATCGTATAAATTTGAATGTCAACACGTCAGTTGATGTACTATACGCACGGTTCAAGATCGATGGCTATCGTTTAGGATTCTAAATACACCTAATACTCGATATTTGGATAATATCGTATTCAGGATGAGCTAAACAGGAACTTTCTGCTGTAGTTCACATTCAAATACCGAGAACAACAAGTCAGAGGAAACACTGGAAACAAGATGTTTTCGATTATCTGGTCAGAAGCATGTGACTGTTGTTTACAGTTCAGTGACAGGTAAAGTTGTGATTATGAGGATTTTGAGAGCGTTCGCACTCAGCGCTTATAAATAGCCCGAAACTTCTTTTTACACCAAGTTTTAGAACGGCGTTTGCCCTTTCAAAATATCTGAATTTCAAATGGTTTAGAGTTTTACCGGGTAGGAAAATTGTCTCGTGAAAAAGACCGCCAAATTAAGAATTTTGAGCAATCGAATATTAGTCATTTTCAGGGACTTGCCGTAACCTTGAAAATTAACTAAGAGAAGAATAATTTGTCCCAAATAACTTGTAAACACTTCAAAAGCACATTTCCAGTACCAAAATCGGGGTTTTATTTAATGCGAATGAATCAGTGCGGAGTTTCCGACTAGGTATGGATCACGTTTATTTTGTGTGTTTTTGAAGACACATGAGACCTTAACGGTTTTGTAAGTTTTTGGCCGGTTTAAAAGATTTTTCAAGAAAAAAATCCCACCACGTTTCTAGGCCTACCATCTCTGGGCGAAATATAAAGAATTTTGATTTTTCATCATGTGCCACTTATTTTCGATTTCGCTCGGTCTCAGTGGACATTCGCTCTTAACTCGCTAGGGAGGGGATAGGAAAAGTGCAACTAACCTCAAAAGCGATTCCATACAACTCGTATAACTTTTAAAAACGCGTGGTGACCCCTACTTTTTATTTTATAAAATGGAAGTGGTAAGTCTATAGAACATATGATTAATTTGTCGTTCAGTGCAAAAATTGTTTAGGTTGTTTTCTGGCCGTGCAAGAGAGAGCTGGTAGCGTCAAAAATGGCACAAATGCAATCATTTTTGTTAATAAAAACGTGGATCCTGCAGTCTCAAAGAAAGTTTTTGTTAGTAATTTTTAAGATAGTTATATTTAATGTTGATTTTGTTTATGAAAAACCAAATTCAAAGGTAATTTGTGAAGAAATTGTATTTCCTTCTACTTTCTTGAAAATGCCGCGTCAGCACTTTTTTCAAGATTTCAAACCTAATTATCTCGAAAATTTGCGTGGCTACCCCTAATTTTCTTTTTGGATTTTAATAGCCCATGGTAACATCTACCTTTCTTGCATAGTCATCCGCCGGGAAAAAATACCTCGCAATTAGTAGGCACCGTCCTTAATAGAAAACATGTCTGTATTAATTTTGTTACTGGGATGCCTTTGTATCATTAATTGTTACAAAAAGTGTCTTATATTCAAGGATCAAAATCACAGTCAATTGCATGACTGGAGATCACACACACTCATTGGAAAATGGAGGTTTACTGGCATGGTTATGTTGTAATGAATAATTTTTATGGCTTGTACAGGATACAACTAGTTTTGTAGGGTCTACATGTATGTTATAATGTTTGTGTGCACTTTATTCATTTTGCAAATTTTTATTATTAAATTATTATAATTAAACATAGTTAAATGTAATTTAATGGAGTAAACAACAAAGAGCATCAGTGCTCCCTTGGAGTGTTTTGTACATTGGCATGCGCCAGGACCCCATGTGCTCTCAGTCTGAGGCGTGTGTTTTATCATTTACCAGCGTTTTAGCATTTGCGAGCATTGTTATTTTGCATGGGAGCTTGTCCTCAAGGCTGTCCCCCACCACCCTCCCTCTTTTCCACTGTGTATTCAGTGTGATAGGTGCCTGGCTGGCTTTCCAAGATTAATTTTGCCAACCATGCGAGCAGTCTCCATCTAGGAGCTGGCTGCCTAGTGGATGCATGCACCAAACCTCCATTTTGCGATGCAGTTGTTAGTAATGAATAATTTTGTTGTCACTAAATAATAAGTGGTCATGGAATGATATCATGTTACAACTTCAACTTTCATGTAACTTATTGTTTCTTCAGAGCTTAGTTCTACGGCTGTACATGTAGTTGTGAAATATTATACAATGTACAAGGTGTAATGCTATAACTCACATGTAATAATGTCCATTTATCTGTCTACAGGTAATCAAATCAAAAGGCGGCAAGGAATCAGAAACAGAGTACTTTGCAGCTCTGGTGGGTCAAATTTATGATCTTTAATTTGCTGTGGTGCTAAACCTAATACAACAATATTGATTTACAGAGCTTTTGGCCTGAGCAAGAATTTTTTGTTGAGGCAATAATTATGTTTATTTTCTTTGTTTTTCCTCAGATGACTGCTTTAGAGTCGGCTGATGAAATAGAAGCAGTTACCGCAATAACATTTCTGTTGAGTTTGGTTATTAAAAGGTACAAATTTTAAGTGCTCACTATATTATCTACCTGTAAAGATCTTCTGTAGATCTGTATTTGGTTAATTTGTCTGTGACGGATTGAGTGAGTGAGTGAGCGAGTGAGTGAGTGAGTGAGTGAGTGAGTGAGTGAGTGAGTGAATGATCAAGCGAGCTAGCAATTAAGCAAGTGAGTAAAGCATCATCTTAAAAGTGGAAAGTAGGTGTGGGGGGAGTGTGTAAGACTTAGACTAAGTGTGTTCTTGTGGTTGGGAGTGAGGCTGAATTGACAAGAGCAGATGTACAAGTATTGTAAGTGAATTTAAGCACATTATTTTTTAGTGAGCAAGCATTATTGGAAGTGAGAGTATGACTGAAGGATGAGTGAGGTAGTGGAAGGGGGAGCAGAACAGAAAAGTCCTTCTTCTCCCTACCTAACATGTGGTCAGGCATTCTTTTTTTTTCAAGAATGCTTGATCGCAGGTTACGCCCTACATGTAGCTCCTTCTCTCATAGCAACTCTCTAGTGTACATGTACTGTAGGTGTTGCTACCCCAAGATGGCACACCCGCAAAACTCTTGCACTACAGGCTAAAAGTTAAGTATCACATATATGTATCTTTTTATAGTGTCCCAGATGGTATTCTACAAGCAAAGTTCTCCAAGTCTTGTCAAGTTCTTGTCAGGATCCTGGCATCTCATGCTGCTGATGGTGCTCCAGGACTGCTCAGACCTGTAAGTCTTACACCATCATCTCACCAATACACAGTCATGTACATGTAGCTTCTACATGTAAGTGTAATTTTGTAATTTTCTTGATTACATTCTAAATGCTGTATATATGCTTATCTATTGGGCTTTCAATAAGATTTGAATTAGATGGCTAGCTGTTCTTGTGTAGCATCCATCAGAGATAGAGCAATAAAAGAAATAGAACGTATCCCCCAGTTATGGGAAGCTGCAGGAATTTTAGTTGCCAATTCACAACAGAATACACACTGTACCTGCCAGGGCTTTTTATTGAAAGTAAGTCCTGTCTACATGAACCATGTATGTATTGTTAGTGTTATAATTTGTACAATCCATTTGATATAATTGTGATTTTCTAATCACAGCTGCTTGCCTGCCTGTGCAGACTGTTGAGTGTTCAAGAAGGAGCTGTCTGGTCAGAATCGTCCACACTGACCACTTACAATGGATTACTAAGCTTTGTGGTACATGGTAAACCAAAGGTATGCATAGGGGGATGGGTCTAAAGAAGAGGAACGCCTATCAAATGATTAACGGCAAACCGTGTACATGTAAGGCCATGTTATACTGTCTGAAGATGAAAGGTAAAATGTTAATATCCTCATGCGACTTCTCAATACTTGTCTCTCACCAACTTCGCTGCATTTGCAATGCAGGTTCGTAAAGCAGCACAAGAGGCTGTCACGTTGCTGTTGAAGAAGCCACCAGGAGACATGCAACATCACCCAGCTTCTGCATCAACGGCTAAGTTCTGTATTCAGCAAATTGAAGAACATGGAGGTAAGGGGTCTTCATGAGTGGTACCTTTTACCTCAGACAAGGGTTTTAACATGATACTCCATGATTACAAAAACCAGATAACCAGTTAGACAGTTCTCTGTCATGCAAAGTGAACTTTATTCTCAAATTATGTAGTTATGATTGTATGCTACTGTTTCTTTGCAAAGGATCTTCACAAGGCGCGACTACAACCCTTCACATCATAGGGGTTCTGAAGGAAATACTTCCTTGTCTTCCAGGACAGGTTTGGAAATTCAACATCATATAACTGTGATTGTCTATGCTGTTGGTTTTAAATGTATTATTTTTAAGAAATATTCTTAATTTGTATTACACGTACATGTACATGACCTGGTATGTTATCTTTACAGAGGTGTTAAGATGACAAATGTAGGTATGTGGAGATGTACATGTACTTTTTATTAACACCTGTATATTAAACCAATAAATTTCTTGTTGTAACTATCTCTTTTGACAGAATGTGAAGGCAGTTTGTGAGTGTCTATTAAAGCTGATGACATTAGGAAATGTGGTATGTTACTCTGTCATAGTTGTACATGACAGCTAGGTGACATATAACTTATGTTTAACTCTTTCCCTTTAGCATTATGTTGAATTCCCACCAAATCAGAGGAAAGAAATTTTACCCTAGTTAACTCCTATATGTAGTACACATGTAAGCTCACTCAAAAAAATGGTGTTGATGTCCTGTTTTAAATGAATAGAATGTTCTTGAAGAAATGTCTTTCACTACAAAAAGTGTGTTTGAAAGTGAACAGATAGTTTTTACATGTACATGTTAAACAATTCAGCCTCTCTCCTTTCTTCCTTTCTTGAATTTTGATTTTCCTTACCCAACCATGTAATGTGTATGTCTTTCTTTATACATGAATTGTATGTTATATTTCTTTCATTTGTATTGTATGTACCCACTAATTTTCTTTTACATTATTTCCATTATATCCCTCCTTTTTTCTTTGGGGTTTTCCTTTACTGTAGGCCACAATGTTTCTAATATATTTTTTATATTTATTTCTCTGCCCAGCAAATTAAAGGAGTTTTTCCTTTGCTCTTATTCTATTAATAAAAAGCCTACTTATTAATTTTGTGGATAGACTTCAAGATTGTGTTTTTCTTTTCAACAGATGGTGACTGTGAATGCCCTTCAAGCCATTTACAAGTTGCTTTCTGCAGCACCTGACACCACAACTCTAAGCAAACAACTCAATGCTCAACTTATTAATGTAAGAAGGCACTTTGGTTGAGTACCACCTTTTATTGTTTGTGTAAACCAACCAACCAATCAACCAGCCACCCAACAACCACTAACCAAGGAAGCAACCAGCCAACCAATGCAACCAACAAACAACCAACCTGCCAGCTAGCCAACCAGCTAACCAACTGACCAACTAACCACCCAACTAAAAAATAACCAAGCAACTTAAACCAACAAACCAGTTAACCAACCCAATCTATACACTGAATTAAGCACTGGGCAGAAGCTCTGACAGTAACCCTTTAGGGTGTTACAAGGAGAAAATTTACACTTGCTACAGAAACAAGTGCACTGGTGGACCATCAGGCTGCTTTGATACCAATGACTGTGACATTTTTCAAATAAGCAGATAAACGATTTGCTGTTCAATATTGTTAAGTGCAATATCTCTCTGTTTCAGGCTCTTTATGATTATCAGCCAAGTGTAAATGACAATGAACCATCACAGGCCTGGATTTCAACCATGGAGAAGGCTTATGTTAACCTTGGAAAGTATGTACATGTACAGTACAGTTTATGTATACTTTGATTTCTTTTGATTGATTTGCTTTTATTGTATTAAATAAATAATATTGAGGTCTCTTAAACTCTTAATAATCATGGAAAAAACCTGTCAAACCCTGCTCTTTTGTTCAGCCATACTTTGACACCTGTACACATGTATGTGTAAATTATACTGGACAGTTATTGTACACATTGTATCCGAAAATGATTTTTAAAAAAAAAACAGGACTAACCGTCTTTTACTGTATTGTACATTTAACACTTCAGACCTTATACAGAATTTTATTATATGGCATGCAAGGTGAGGTAAACCCTGTGCTGTGATTGGCCACCTAGCAGGCAAGGTGGGCCCACTCGGAATTGCCCACGATTTTCCAGCAAATGTGTTGTTGTGGTCGCCACTGTTGTTGCCATTATAATAAATCCTTTATTAGTCAGTCTTGTTCAGCCAAGATGGCGGGATATTGGCCTTGTTTTTTTGTGTGTGTTAATGGACCTTGACTTCATCTCAGTCCATAAACCCACAAAAAAAACAAAACAAAAGAACTTGGCCATGGATCTCATGCTTGGTCAATAGCCCAGATTTCTAAATGCTGTTTATTAGAAATAGGTGACTTATGAACACTCATCTGGCATAATATGAAGTATGGTACATACACATCAAGCCAGTTTTGTTCATTATCTATTGCATAATTCAGTTACATCCCTGGATATACAGTGTAAATTACATTGTACATACACATCAACTGTAATTGTACGTAAACTTGTTTTCTTTCCACAGGTTAGATGCAGTTCTGTGCTACAACCATCTTCCAAGATTTTTTTCTTCATTGATGAGTTACTACTTATCAGATCACTCTGCTCTGTCTAAAGCAGCTCAAGACACAATGAATGTAAGCTTTTTTGAACTATTTTTAAACTATAGACATTGCATTATATACAGTGTTGTAAAAGTCATGTATGTGTATTCAGTGCCTTCCTTTATCTGCAAGATATTAAGGGCTAGGGGACGGGTTTAAAGATACATCTTAGGGACCGATTACATGGCGATGTTCAACCCAAACAAGTCAAATATGTCCATACATGTACAGTGCAGTAGAATCCCAATTTTGTGATCCATCGATTTAATTTCCTGAACCCCCCAATGACGTTTACTGTACTTCAACAAAAAGTCATTTCCCTTAATTAAGTTTGCTTCACTCAGTCAAACACTGCAATTTTACTCCTGATTTCGCAATCTCCCAGTCAATTCACTGAGTATTTTCCAGTTTCCTTGGAGATTCAAGCTAATCAGGATTCCTAAGTGTTAGATGGGACCCCTTCATGCACGTTGTTGTCTATACTTCTTGATGCTTGGACCCCTTCATCACAATGTCATACACATACTTTTAATGCTTGAACCTGCTCTGCCTTCAATACCATGAACGTTCTTATCTTCCTCTCCCGTAATTTACTTTAGACCTTACTTCAAGACTGTCTTGCTCCTGTGGCTGAAGAAGTGTGTGCAGAGATCACTAAATCTACTGGTGCAACTAATACACCATTACAAAAGATAATTAAGTGAGTCATGTTTTCAATGTTGTGAAATTGTTGGTATAATAAATAATTACATTGAGGCTGTTTTACACATGTTTTACTTCTCGTACAGTCTTCTTAATCTGTACGCAATTGGCAGTTCTTTCTGTTCATTTACAAAAGACAAAAACAAGGAGATTCACTTTCAAAGATCCAAAACTTGATATTTTAGATGAAATGATTTGAGCAAAATGCTTAATTATGGTAAACAGACTTGAAGAAATTAATTAAGTGGTAAGTTCTGGCTATTGATTAGTCAGTTCAAGCTTATAATTATTGCCTGTGCTATCTGCCCCCAGATGTATAGAATCAGGTCTCCAATATCGTTATCAAGCATCTTGGGCTGTTATCTTAGAAGTTATCCGAGTTACATTTGAGGTACATGTAAGCTTTTTTCCTTGGATTTGTTTGTCTGTTTACAAACTGTGTGTTTTATAAGAAATAATAAAGAATTATTATACATGTTTTGAATACAGGTACATGTACATGTTTCTAATAAAGCCACATTCATTAGACAGTCATGAATTTATTTTGTTCTTACATTCCGGCATGGATCGTTTATTGCTTGGGAGATAAGTCATCAATGCATAGTTTTACTACATTTTTGTCAGGTCTTAGCATGAACTTTATTGCTAAAGTGAGAATTGTATGTATTTTACAATTGTACAACAAGTAGGCTAATTTACTTTTACGTTTCTTCTTCCAGATTCTTGGGAAACATTGTCCAAAATTATTGAAAAAGGTGAGCCACCTTGAAATCATTTAATCGAACCAAAATTTGAAACCAAAAATAAATTTTTACCACAACATAATTATGCATGTTTTAAATCATCTACATTCATCTTTATTTGTTGTTGTTGTTGTTGTTGTTGTTGCGACAGAGGCTCTTGTTTTGCTTGTTCATATTCATTATTATTTTGTTTATACATTTTTTCTTATAAGCTCTTGACATCCCTTTGTGACTTGCGAGGCACACACCAATTTCCATACATCAACAAGTTGGACCGAGCTGTTGGGATGGCAACTCAGAAAATGGGACCTCGGTAATGACTGTGTTTTCTTGTGGTTCTTTAGTACTGACTTTAACACACGTGCGGGAGGCATGGTGGCCTAATGGTTAGTGCACTGGAATCCGGATCGAACGGTCCAGGTTCGAGCCCTGGCCGGGGGAAATGCATTGTGTTCTTGGGCTTACTCTCATAGTGCCTCTCTCCACCCAGGTGTATAAATGGGTACCTGCGAATTTACTGCTGGGGGTAACACTGCGATGGACTAGCATCCCCTCCAGGGAGGAGTAGAATACTCCTAGTCGCTTCATGCTACGGAAACCGGGATAAGCTCCGACCTGATGGGCCACTGTGCAGATTTGCAATTACTGTAAGGTTTATAATGTATGAAAAATGATATAATGCATTTAGTAAATCCTTTGGGTATTTTTTTCTATTACAGGATTGTCTTAGAAGCTGTACCCCTTCAACTTGACAAGGAAATGTAAGAATTGCTAATTTCATTTTTTATATATTTTTAAATTATGACGCATTTCCAATATACATGTCCTTTGTACTGCTTAAACTAGACTGAAAAAGAACATCTCTTTCCTGAAAAAAAAAAACGAAACGAAACGAGCCGGGGAGGGAAGGGGGAGTGCAAAGTGATTGGGATTATTATTTTACACGTGATTGTTGTGCATTTCTTGAGATTGTGGAGCGAGTGATGTGGGAGAAATCTCTCTTCACAATATTCACAACAGTATTCATTTTGCAAACAAAGCCGAGTTTTCAATAAGCAACATTTTGTGAACTGGTAAATTTGAACTTTCTTTTATGACTTTTGAACTTTATATCCGAGTTTTTCTACTCCATACAAAAGCAATTCTCAATTTGATGAGGTCAAACGTCCATAATGGTTGTTATTCTAAGAAGTATCAAAACTGCCCTAAAGCAGCCGACTCGATCTACAAAAAGTGTTTTAGCTGGGAAAGAAACGTGCGTTCGTTGTAACCATGAAATGGATTATTCCCCTTGGTTACAAACAAACATCCATGCCGTCCTCCCTCTGCTTGCTCTGTTTGAACGACGTCGTCTACTTGCCTCATCACCTTTGGGTCGTACATGACTGGAAGGATGACAAGCATTGTAGTGCTTGTAAGTTAGTCTAAACATAAACCACACTCCTTCCGTTTGTCAAAACGCGTACATGAACCTTTGAAAGTCATTATTTGACTCGTTTATAACTGACTTAATTATATGGAAAGGCAGTCTTGAGGTAAATCCGAGCGTTGTGATTTGTTCTTTCTTGGTCGGGATTTTGCCATACGGTCATAAGCCGTGTATTTTTTATTTTGGAAAGACGGCAAATGCAAAATTTGCAGCTGAAACAAGTGCCATATAATGAACTACGCACTAAGCTAGCTTTCTCGAGCTGCACTGGGGAATATTGGCCCTCGGTCTGTACTGCCACAACCTTGGGCCAACATTCCCCAGTACTGCCCTCGCGCTCGGTTAGTAAGAGGTTATTAATTCAACGTTTAATTTTCAGAGGTGGACCATGTAACTTCCCTCGCAGTTGGCTCCTGCCCGTATTGAAGGATAACGTTAAAGACACGGAACTAAAGTATTTTTTCGATGTGATGCTGCCGCTATCAGCTAACCTCAGAACCAAAGGTAACACGGACATAAAGAAACAACTAGGAGAGAGGGTTAAAAAAAGTGATGCTGAGATTAGCGGTAATGTGTGGTGCTTAGTGTAGGGGATTTCGTAAATAGACGAAATGGAAGTTTGTTGTTTCGACTTGTGAAGAGATGTTGTGATCTGTTCTTATTGTGATTTCAAGAGGCTCTATTCTCTGTCCCTAGATCTTGGAAAACCCAGAAATAATGCTTTGATTTTGTAGAAAAGTACGCGTCCAATGGATTTCAGTATAGTTGCTAACTAGCTACATGCAGTTTGAAATTTTTGAATTTTCTTTCAGCAATTTCTCTCAAGGAAGCAGGGAAGCTCCTCGAGAGTAAAGTATACAACACTCTGCAACTTCAGGTAAGTACACGAGGGCTTTTATTTTATGCTGTTGTTACGTTATTACTTTCCTTCTAACTTATTCCTCTCATCAAACTCAATCCTTCACAGCCATTATTATCAGGAGTATATTGTATATTGTTCAAAGCATAGTCTGCTGATGTCGCTCCATTTCCCTTGTAACGGATATGGAGCTGTGTAACTTGGATTCTGTCTCACATTTGAGCCCACGGTTTACATTAGGGAGGTTGCTAAGCTTTTGCAGCCAGACTTTGTGCGAAGGTGACGTAACCACATTCAGAGTGATCGGAGGTGCTCGCACTACAGTCGCGTCTAGACACTGATATACTTTTACATGGATTGCTTTTCTGACTGTTACCTCCTTGACTCGTTTTTTGAGGAACACGAAAGTGGGCTCAACTAGTTCTTGTTGTCTCCTCACAGATCTGGGCTCTTCTACCAGGATTCTGCACCCGACCAACTGACTTGTGCCAGGTATAATTAAACATAGAAAATGAAAATTTTACAAAATGCTAGAAGAATGTATGCATTCTACAAAGTCAGCGGAGGTCGTATGTGCCACGTAGGCATAACAGGTTAATGAATGAGTGTAATAAACTCCGTAAGTATCGAATATGGATTAGAAGTACCGAACATAGAGTGTAGAGCAGAGAGTGTGGAGTATACAACGTTCTCAAAATTGCACGATCTCTACTCTCAAAACTTCAATCTCGCCTGTTAATCGCAAATTGCATTCATGTTCATGTGGTTTTCTGTACATACATGCATAACCGAGGCTAACGTGAAGCTCGTGGAATGTTGAAAATGATCTACGTGCAGCACTTAAGGTTAGAACGTTTTTTTAGTCGTCCTGACTTTGATTTCTTTTGTAGTCGTTCAAGTCTGTTGCCCGGATATTGGGCGTGGCTCTTACGGAGAGACCAGATCTGCGTTTAACAATTTGCCAAGCCCTGAGGCTGCTTGTCTCCAAGATGTCAGATAATGGTAAGTCTCACCAAGAAATAATTTTCGATGATGTGCTTGCTCGTTACGCTTTACAATCTCAGCTATTGAGATGGCTCTAACTAAAACGTCCGTCTCTCTCTGGAGTAACGAATTAGGGAGATGTGAAGCACGTCTCTCAAGAAATTGGACACGACGCGCGAGAAACTAGATGCGATGCGCGAGAAGTTTCAAGAGATGTGTCAATTTTTTAGAAGCTCTTTTGTCCTTTCTTAATCCTGTTTCTATACTCAGTTTCAGGGTCTGCCATTAAAAAGAAACTGAAGTAGTGTGGATTAAAACTGTACATGAGTATAAAACAGTGAAGAGACTGAGAAAATCTATGCGGTTTTCCGACGACATTTTCCCACTTTTCTGTGTTCACTTCGAAACCATACGACCATATCTGCGGTTGTAAGACCAGGGATTTCAATAGCAGTCATCAACACTTAAGAATCACTTTCTAACTGACGAGATATTTCAAGAATTACAAGAGATACTACTTGCATTCCCCATACTTTGCTTTGTTTTTGTTGGAAGGGAAGCACCACTCCCCTCGTTTTCATGTACTCGACCCAAACTCTTCCGCACGCTCCGTCGTATGCATAGTTACTTTTAAAGATAACTGTCCCGTTTTAGTAATTGTATTTAATAATTCAGTGTTATTTTCTATGTCTGTCACTGTCAGCTGAATGCAGGAACGAGTTGTCTCTGTATGCAAAGAACTACTTGCCGATCCTGTTTAACCTGTATACTGCGGAAGAAAAGGAAGGCGATCCTGACAAGTTGCCAATACTGGAGACTGTGAGAGTTTATCTGAGCATTACAGATCACAAGGTAAGTAGTCTGCAATCCCTGTGATTCACCGTACCGAAACTGTATGTACACTTCTGAGACATTCCAAGGGACAAGGATAGTTTCCCCGCTCTCTTCGTTCATTTTGCGTTTATTTAAAATTCTCCGAGAAGTCAGAAAAAAACATGCTGTCTTCTCAATCAATAGGGAGAAAAACCAAGGAAAATTGGCTGAACCGCGTTTTATCGATCTTTGCACCAGTTATGCATACATGTTCATTGTTGCTTCGAGTTCGGACTGGTTTTGTGTTGTTGGTAATTGGGCAGAGACAGAGTTGAGAACCTTAGCAAACTGCTCTAGTTTGCGTTATTAAGTTTTATCCCTCCGAAAACCCAACAAAAGTAAATCCTCGCACAAGCCTCTGTGACGAAAAAAACTTCTGTCACTGTAATGCCCAATTCGTAGTTGTGTTCACTGCTCCAATGCCATTTGGACTGTAACACCGTCGATACCGCATGAACAAGATACACGAGTTCTTCTTATCTGTTTAGCTTGCTGCCAAGTTCTTCTCCAAGGGTCTAGAAAAGCTAACAGCCAGTGAAAGTGATGCAAAGTCGAGGTATGTAAAGCTGGAAAGGAATTTCAACTCAAATTAAAATGACTTTATTTTGGATGAAAACAAATTTCCGTTTCATTCAATGTATATCAAATGTGCAATGTATGTTGTACATCGGAAGGGCAGTAGGAGATCCGTCTATTGATACGCGAGTTTTGGTGTTATTTTCAGGAATTTGATGATGGACTTAGTTATAGCAATGACGCCTTACGTTGATGGGAAAAATATCAAAATGCTCTACGATATGACTTTGCCATGGCTACAGGTAGATATACACTGTATATGCACTGAGTGTTTTCTGTAATATGATTGTCCAGGTGATTGTAGTCTTCGGCAGAGACTGAGTCGTGGTTACAAAGTCCTGTGTGGTCCTGTGTAAACCTCCAGTCTGCCATTACTAAGTGTAACTTAATAGAATGCTAATAGGTATTGTCTTTTACAATATCAATTTGGTTAGCTGCAGTTGAAGACAAAACGCGAACAGACATATTTATTTTCTTTTCGTACTGGTTTATGAAGTAACGAAAAAATAGTCAAATTTTCTCAAATTTGCATCTGGTAAAATCTCAACCTCGTTCCCAGGGTCTCTCTCTCCCCGCCCCCAAGAGCGGGGAGAGAGAGACCCTGGGAATGAGGTTGGTAAAATCTTTAAAACGACGACCTACCGACTAGCTTTCACATAAATGGTCACAACATAGGATTTCATCCTTAGACACAGAAGTTGGAAAAACTCAAAAATTAGGTTGGACTGGAAAAGGGTAAAGGGTTTATAAGTAGATAACAGGGAGTAATTATAGCTTTTTGTTCATATTTGAGGCCACAGATGTTACGCAGCAGAAGAAAGCTTATCGCATACTGGAGCAGATTTGTGGCGCTGATTCCGAGAGCAGTCAGAAATTCGTCGTCTCCCATCTCAAGGAACTTCAAGAAATCCTACTCAAGACGTTAGCTTCATCAAGCTCGGCTTCCAAAACTGTAAGTACATTTGAAGTGGTTATAGACGAAGTGACTTTTCTGTACAGAGGCCTGGTTGAAAAAAATTGCGGTAGCGAACAAAACAGTGAAGTTAATAATTTCAATATCCGGCTGATAAAACAATGTCACCTTGTGTGCATTTCTTCTCTTTTTGGCATTTTGACAATCAACTGTCACTGCATCCACATGATCAAGAGGTTTTCAGCCTCAGGAACTTGGTTTCAGTTTGGCTGGGACTGCAATTCTCGGTGCAGTGATTCATAATCTAGCCCATGCAGCTTCTTCATTGCAAAAGACTGGCTGTTTATAAAATAATGCACACGTAATTGTTTGCCAAAATGGTGATCATCAGAGACCACATCACTTTCCAAATCGAGCAATTGGTGTGCTTTAGAGTGTTGGGATGATGGTAAGGCAAGCTTATTCCCCTTCCTGTTTGTGCTGTTCATGAGCAGCTGAGATGAATAGTACACGCATCAACAAGGGGACGTTCTACCTGAAAAACAAATAAAAAAATAAAAATAGTTCTTTGCTGTTACATTGTACGTTACCAATCCCTATCTCCTTTTCTGACCCTTTAGCCCCGTTTGCGTTGCCTTGCTCATATCGTTCGAAAGTTGGAAGATCCTGTACAGTTCATCCAAGCCATCATTCCAGAGGTAAGCTAAGGACCTTGAACATAGTCAGTTCGCAATTTTAGGAATTTTTTTATTGGCAATGCTGACGAATGTGTTACTTGTTAATCAGGTTATCCTTTGTACCAAGGAAGTAGCAGTCAAGGCTCGCTCCTCAGCATTCACTTTGCTGATCGAGTGTTGCAACGCTTGCTTCCGTTCATCGGGCAAAACCAGACAAGGTGAGAGTTTGTGTGATGGTCTCTGACTGATACTTGAGGTGAATAACTTGTTAAGTTTAGCCGCTCGTATTTCATTGTTGCTTAGCGAATTTCATGACCAGCGAAGTCCACTCTGAACAAGTGCGATGACAGTTTTTTTAGTTTGATGTGTCCCGTTGAGCTGGCTGACTATGATTGTTGTCTGGCATACATTCTTGTTTCTATCGGTTCACTCATTGCATCTTGTACTTTCTCTCGCGTTCTAGAATGTTTGACGTCATTCCTGGAGTTGGTGGTGGCCGGTATCGCGGGCTCACCGCACATGATTAGTGCAACCATTATATCCGTGTCCAGAGTGGTGTACGAGTTCCGAAGTGAGTAGTACTCAGTTGGACGGAATTGATGATAGGTTCTGTATCGTGAGCATTTGTTGCTGTTAAATCTCCTGGCCTGGTTTGATTGTTCTATTTTGTGGTGCTTTTCAGACGAGATTCCCAGTGCATTACTGGAGCAGCTGATTCAGGGCATTCTTGTCTGTCTGCGATCAGTTGCTAGAGAGGTGATCAAGTCATGTCTTGGTTTCTTCAAGGTAAGGCTACTCACCTTGATTAGTAGAATTCAACTAGTAGACTAATGCAAATGACGACAGTCTGATTGGTTATCAGCCGTTAGCGTAAGAGTTCGCGCGAGCTCGGAATGAACAAAGATTTCGACCTGCGGCCTCATCAACTATCACCTCACAGAAATTTTGAGGTCATAATCTAATTGTTCAATGTAATGCTAATCTATTGCAAATTACCGTTTCACCTTCCCACTAGCATATGAACCCAGTTGCATTCACGGCTAAGTAAAAGAGGTGCCTTGAGGATAAAGTTCTTTCTGTAAGGTCACTACAGGAATTAGATAACCCTTTGCTGGACCTTCGTCATCTGGGTCTGTCCACGCGCGCGTCATGTTGCTATAGTTACGCGATTCAACTACACGTTCGTGGAGCAAGTTTCTATGTCATTTGTTTTTCCTTTCTACAGGTTATAATCTCTGTAATGAGTCAACAGGACTTGGTGCCCTACGTTCAAGATCTTGTAAGTAAAAACAATCACCTTGAACTTCAACAACAAGTGCCAAACTTTCTGTGAAACGACATGCATTAACACCACTCCATCTTGGAACCCACAACTACACATACAACTTTAACTCAAACAGCTCAAAACTCGATGGAAAATTGTTATTCATTTATGGTTAGCTGTATAACGTTTGTAGAGTTTTTTGTCGCTAAAGCTGTTACTTTCTCTCTTCGTTTTGTAGGTTGGTGGTCTCGTGGCGTGGAATGATGACACGAGACGTCGCTTTCGATATAATGTCAAGGTTTTATTTGAACGGCTTATCAGAAAGTTTGGGTGAGTGACTAGTTCAACATTAACTCTAAAGCCTTATCAGATTGGGCAATTGCTTTAATGCGAACTGCTCGATTCGATTTAGGGTTGCAAATTACGATGTTACGTTTATTAAAAAAGGTACGGTGGCTCCTAGCTCTCGGCTCCCGGCGCATAACTCCAAATTCTGTAACATTAAGCGGCTAGGAGTATTTCTACTCCCTTGGCTGGGATACTACAGAGAGTTCATCGCAGATTTCTCTCTAGCATTCTGTCAGATTACCGCAACAATTTCCCGGCACCCATTTATACACCTGGCCCCAGTTGTTCAAAGGGTGGATAGCGCTATCCACCAGATAAATCACTATCCAGTGTATAAGTGTCTACAACACAAACTACGATATCCATTGGATAGCGATTTATCCGGTGGATAGTGTTATCCACCCTTTGAACGACTGGGGCCTGGGTTGGGAGAGGCACTGTGAGAGTATAAGTATCTTGCCCAAGAACTCAACGCAAAATGAGGGAATAATTTTCATCTGAAAGTAGTGGAAATGTTGTAAAGCTGGTGGCTGCAAGATGTTTTCTGGTTTGTTTGTTTGTTTGTCTGTTAGCTACCAGACGATATACAAGTGCACACCCGAAGAACATCGCAAGTTAGTCCACAACATTTATAAGACAACCCAGAGGCTAAAGAGACAGAAAATGGCTGCGAGAAGAGAAAGAAAATCAGTAAGTGTCTAGTCTTTTGTCTAAAACATTTGAGTTTGCACGTTTGGTGCACGTGCGCTCTACAATTCATAAGGTACAGAACAAGGACAATCACCTTAAGGTGACTCGATCGAAATAAATGACGCGCTGTATGCCTGTCTAAAAACTCTAATAACTTCACCATTTCTGACTCGATTTCCCTGAAACTTTCGCATTTTATACGACATTTATCATGAAATAATATGTATGCCAATATGTTGATCTAATATTCGTTAGTTTTGCGCGATGTTACATTTATTGAACACTACTTTTTGGATAAAATTGCTATTTACAGATAACTGAGCGCTAAGATTTCGTTTAAACTTCTGCAGTTAGCTCGTAATACCATCTTGCCATAACTGTTCAAGTTTCCGCAAAATCGTCGGAACAGAAACCCCGGCACAATTTGGACATCAAAATATTAACTCCGGGCGAACTTCGAAGTTTGGAACACTCCAGCGCTTCCAAATTTCACCTAAAAGCACAACAACCGAAGAAAAAGAAGGTTCAATGTATCAGTTTTATTAGCTCCAAATCACATTCGGCTATTTGCAACGATGACAAAGTTTGAGCTAATGTTATAAACTCACCTTTTGCGTCAAAATGTAGCGAAGTTGCCAAATTTACGTTTTTCTGAATTATATGAAAACTAACCGGACGAATCGAATAAAACTACTGGAACATAAAAATGAATATCTTACACACGCTTTGCGCTATTTTACGTTTCTGGAGCTGCCTTGATGTGGATGAAATATATGTTTAAAGGGAAGCACTGCTTCAACTCTGTTGTGAACACGGCCTTGTTGTTGTTTGAATTCTACTGCTGACGCTATGTAATTTTTTTGGATTTGATGAGAATGTGAGGAATTTTGCATATGGACTAGGGGGATGCATTGACAGTGTTCCGTCGCTACATGCTTTGATTTTTCATCCAAACCAAGTCAAGGAAAACAATCCTTACACAGACATTAAAACAAGAAATGGGAAAAATCAATAAATCAATGCATATTTTGACAAAATAGCTATGCTATTAACGATGCTGACGTCGCTGATTACCCTTGCCTGAGCATATAGCGACTAAACACTGTCAATGCACCCCCCTAGTCCATGTGCAAATTCCTCAATTTTTTATCAAATCTGAAAAATTTGCATAGCATCAGCTGTAGAATTTAAATGACAACAAGGCCGTGTTCACAACAGAGTTGAAGCAGTGCTTCCTTTTAAACATATATTTCATCCACATCAAGGCAGCTCCAGAAACGTAAAATAGCGCAAAGTGTGTGTAAGATATTCATTTTTATGTTCCAGTAGTTTTATTCGATTCGTCCGGTTAGTTTTCATATAATTCAGAAAAACGTAAATTTGGCGACTTCGCTACATTTTGACGCAAAAGGTGAGTTTATAACATAAGCTCAAACTTTGTCATCGTTTCAAATAGCCGAATGTGATTTGGAGCTAATAAAACTGATACATTGAACCTTCTTTTTCTTCGGTTGTTGTGCTTTTAGGTGAAATTTGGAAGCGCTGGAGTGTTCCAAACTTCGAAGTTCGCCCGGAGTTAATATTTTGATGTCCAAATTGTGCCGGGGTTTCTGTTCCGACCATTTTGCGGAAACTTGAACAGTCATGGCAAGATGGTATTACGAGCTAACTGCAGAAGTTTAAACGAAATCTTAGCGCTCAGTTATCTGTAAATAGCAATTTTATCCAAAAAGTAGTGTTCAATAAATGTAACATCGCGCAAAACTAACGAATATTAGATCAACATATTGACATACATATTATTCCACGATAAATGTCGTATAAAATGCGAAAGTTTCAGGGAAATCGAGTAAGAAATGGTGAAGTTATTAGAGTTTTTTAGACAGGCATACAGCGCGTCATTTATTTCGATCGAGTCACCTTAACCACTCCTTTGCTGCTCCTTACCAGTCTCTCGCTGAGTTTCCTTTTGTTTCCATAGCACGAAGACACAGAACGAACAGAGCAAGAAGCTCCACTACTTGAAAGGTTTGTTTCACTAACTTCTTTCATTACTGGTTTGTGGATTAAAAGAGCCCTTTGTTGCCACGCTAATCATAGCTAAGAAAACCCCTTTTGGACATGTTGCTATTTCGTATACAAAATTCATGTACGGTATTTCTTTCTAGTTATGAAGACCTCATGTTTGGAGAAGATGAAGAAGAGGAGCGACCTGGCATGAAGGCAAAGAAAAAGGTGACAACATTCCCTAACACTCCAGTAACAGACATCTTTCTTAAAGTTTAGTAGAATAGATTGCGGGAAGTGTTTCATTTTCTTCGAAGTTTATGATGAACGAACGCGACCGACGGTTTGCTTTTTAATCTCCTTTCAAACATTACCGTAATAATATTAGCAGCTGGCCAATCAGAAGTCTCGTCTACTGTCCTGGTATCCTACGATATTCAGTCACTGGCCTGATATCGCCAGATTATTAGAATTTTTGGTTACGCTAAATACCTAAACATACTTTTTCCTAATTAGCCTCGTCTGCGGCCCGACCGCAATATACGAATCATGGCTCGACCAAACTGGCCTGGTATGTTTCCAAAGCGTACAAAAACTGAAACCTGAATGGAGGCGAGTTTTGCCTTTACAAACAACACCAAATGGTTTTACTCGTTCGGCAAGCGTGGCTGCTACTAGAGCAATGTTCTAGTGCTTTTTGAAACACTATTAATGACGGTTTAAAAGCCAACTGTTTAGTCACAGGCTTGATTATTTAGCTTGTGTTATTTTTAAAAATTGCCGTGGTCTTTTTAACAGGCGGCCAAGGCAGGTAAAGCAAACGAACGCACGAAGGGTCCTAAAGCCTGGATCCGAGAGGGAACCGAGGAAGAGCCGGTAGACTTTCTTGACCCAGCAGTTGTACAAAGGGTTGTAGGTAAGTTTTATTCTTCAGAATCGTTCTATGTAGCCTTAAGGTCAACACGAAAGTTTTTAATAATCAATACTACACTCTGTTTGGTTAAATCATGTTGGCCGAGTTTCTTGAAACAGGCAATTGCAATTACACGGGTAAACAAACCGACTTGGAGCAACATATACGTACTGTCGTAAGTCATCCAAAAGCATCCGATAAATCTTATAATTCCGACAAAATCGTCCTTTGTTTACTTATGTTTCTTTTTTTATGTTAAAAGCCACCGATCCTACAAAGCCTGCCAAACGAAAAGCGACAGATGATTTCCAGACCTCTGCCGATGGAAAGCTCATTATCCCGGATGACGATGACGAGGAAGAACGACATGAGCCTGGATCCAAACGCAAAAGAAAACCAGGTAATAATTCTGTGAGTAATGGTTCATGAAAAGAACTCGCATGTTAGTTACCACGATATCAAATGTATCAGTGTTCTTAATATACCTTTTACCTATCGTTACTTTTATTTATCGTTGACAGGTCTCCAAGACTCCGATGATGATATGGAAGAGGTGAGTCGTATATACTAGATACTGCGAGTTAGGGCATGAATGTCGACTCCGCTATTAAATGTCGCTCCAGAAAGCAGTCTCGTCGCAGTGTCTGGATCGACTTGAAAGGTGTAATGGCTTAAGAAAGGAACGGTAACGGACAGGACAAAAAGAATTCTGAAGCGATCAAGGATAGAATCAATAAGGAGAAGATTTTACTGTTAGAAATTGTTTGCAATTGTTTCCATTTTTCCATCAGAGTCCATCTGCAAGGAAAAAGAAACGGAGCTTTGGAGCTGATAATGACGACGACGATAATGACGAAGGTTTGTTTGTTCGCTGGTGTGCAGTTGTTGCTATTTCACTTTCCAAATTGAGATACTGACGTAGGATACTTTGCAGGGCTTTCGTCAAAACGTGGAAAGGGCGAAAAGGCAGTTGGTGCAGAATACAAAGCAAAGGTATGTTCGACTGACTGACTGACTGACTGACTGACATTTTTGTCAGGTGTTGTTTACATTTGCACATGTCTTCCCGTATAGTTGCTGCTTTCTTTGTAAAGGCTAGTTGGTACCTATCGAACTGCTTGGACTGAAGCTACGGGTAAAATGTAAAATATATATATCTCTTTGTCGTCCTTTGACAGAAAGCGGGAGGTGATGTGAAGAAGAAAGGAAAGCCAGATCCATTTGCTTACGTGCCGCTTCAGTTAAACATGCTTAATAAACGGTAAGTGATAGGGATACGGCCCTATACCCACCTAGGGTTATGGTTTAAATGAATGATAGGGATACGAGAAATCTCTTCTATGAATTTGATTATCAGATCGCTTAAAGCAAAGGTCAAGGGTATACTAGGGAATTGTTTTTATGTCACTCTGTGAGAATTCTGTAACAAGAAAAATATGCATTCCTTTTGCGCAGAAAACAAAGAAAAATGGCCGGTCAGTTCAAAGGGCTGGTGCGAGCTACCAAAAGAGGAGCAGCGAACGTCAGGCACAAGAAAGCAAAAAGATGACAGGATAGGCACACCACGTGATAAACTGCAGTCTCAATGGGTGGATGAATCAATGAATGAGAGAGAGCAAACCAATATTTTATTTTCTTCACAGCTGAAATACCATCTAATATGTCTATCTGCGTGTTAATTTGTGATGTAAACCCTTCCACTTTTAAGTAAATGAGTATGAGCTCCAAGCATGTTCACCTATTGTGAACGTTTGGAAAGCAGTCCCCCTACTGTGAAATTAAAAACAAATCTTGTCCTATGATTTTTACTTGGTTCCAAATATTGAAAAATTCTTGCCGTATAATTTTAAGGGTGCAATATATCAGCAAAACAATTCTTGCGTGATTACTATAGTGTATTTTTTAAAATAAAATACTAGTCCAGTATTATTTGACTGGATTCCACATTGAAAAACGTTACATTGAAAAACTTTTCTCCTATTATTTGATGTGCTGGTGCAAAATTTGTCTTGTCGTCCAACTGGTACAACCAGTCGGAAATTCATCCGCTACACAATAACGAAATTAACTATTTTGGCCTCTCTTCTTGCTTTTAAGCTTTCCTTTTCATTCTGTGCGTGTGTTTTTTTTTGTTTAAATTTTCGACCTTAAACGTAGCTATCTTTAACTTTGGCCTACAGACAAGCCCTTCTGCTGTCATTTAAGTCGTAACTGCACCCTCCTTACGCATTCAGCATTTTCTTCATGGTATATCCCTGCAATACAAAGCGAATGTACATTAAGTTTTTGCATCTATTTTTGTTTGCTCCATGATGCATGTATCAGTAATCTCCAGTAGTCACTTCATTAAACCTTTTAGGGTAGGTGGTAAATCGAGTAAACACAATCGAGCTTAGGTGTCCAGGTTTGGGGTTAGCACCTCTTTGTGATGTAAACTTGCAGATGGTCTGCGCCAATAAGGGTAGTAGGAAATGTGGAAGAAGGCTTCACAGCACTACTCTGAGAGCATGTACGCGACGAGATTTATATAAATAACGCCGCGTTTCCGCTTAAAACGGGAGAATTGTGCTGGTGTTTATCTAAGTGACTTTGTGCTTTGCTTTTAAAACAAGCCATACCAGTTACTTGGTTTGCACCGTAAGTACTCGTTGACAATTTATAGGGAATTAGCGTCTGGTCAGGGAATCTTGTTGCAGTGAGGGAAAGTCAGTGAAAATTGATTCTACAAAAGAAATTAAAGCAAATCCATAGGCATAAATTGGCTACCCGTCATATTGAAGACTAATTCCTGGGCAGGAATTGTTTGGTCTGATAACGCGTTGACTGAATGCAAATACGATTCACTCACCGGTGCTGCGTAAATGAAGAACGCAATGAGAGAGACGAGGAGGACGAATATCAGGAAACCAATGATGTACCACTTGTACCTCCCCCAGATGATATGGCGGAGAGCTTTCAATGGTGACGTGAACCATGGAAACGAGGTCGGAGGACGACTGAGATAGAAAACAGTAATTATTCTTTGCCATTCAATATAGTTAAATAATTGCAAAGAAAGGATTATTAGTGGTAAATCATATCAACTTTGAAGAGTCTGAATATAATACAAGGCAGTTTTACAGAATTCGCTCTTCTAGACACTCTTGCATAGTGTAAATGTCCGCTTGTACAGTGTTTCGACCTGAATTCTCTTGGCTGCTTACACAAACGTAGAGGTGAATTTGAAAGAATATTGCAAACCCAAACCCTGGGACATCTCATGAACCCGGACTCTTCTTCAGCCTCATGCCACACCTTACACAACCGAGCACGCTTCTGTCTCCGGATTCATTACTCCAGTATAAACTATCAAATTGCAAAAAAAAAAAAACTTACTTTGGTTCCTCCAACGTTGGATTCTTGTTCGGATCGTCTCGCCCCTCTCCGGCCGGTTTAGCTTCTGCCTCCGCCTTTGGCACGACTTCCAAAGTCATCTCGGTTTTACCCTGAACAAATGAAATAACTTTAACTAACTACCTTTTCATCCCCAGTAAAATTTGCTGTTATAAGGTACTTTGCTACTTAAAGATCTCGGACAAAACTATTTCAAGTGCTTGTAATTCTCAGTAGGGGCTAGGGCATTGTTCCTGTTGTTTACTTTGCGAGTCATTTATGTGAAACCTTACGAGAGGTGCTACCCGACCCTTGAAGTGATAACCATAACCATACCGTGCTCTTTATTGTACCAGTTTTCATGGAACTCATCGCCCACCAACCGTAGCATCGTTTCTGCCTAAACAAGTCCAGTTTTGGTACAGAGTCTGTGTCACTCGGCAGCTTGCATGAGCGGGCAGAGGTCGCCGGTTTGATCAAGGCGGTCAGGTCAAGTTGCAAAGATCCTGTAATATTCATAGGAAAATGATTGTGATGAGTGCGTTTCTACAACTTGGTATCATTTTAGAAGGTGTTTCTTGTTCAACCTTTTAATATTGAGAATTTTCTCACTGATTTCCGACAATAATATTTAAAATTAACACAGATTTTTACTTGGAGCACATACCTAAGAAATCATCGCTAGCGAATCCCAGATCGTTGTCCCATATTTGAATCATTAAGCGAGGTGTAAGTTTCTCCACCGTTTCGTCAAGACTCCAGAAGTGCTCCTACAAATTAACACAGAAGCTGTCACCAGCTGTGCTCTGTTTCTTAAAAGAGACCACCAAAAATGACAATGAAACACTCTGCCTGCAGCATTACTGTCGGGAGAGTTTTATCTTCAACTCCAGTTTAGTGTATGAATCGTTCCTCTTGAAAGCCCGGGGTGATGGAATTAATGGGAAACCACACTATGACCCCAGGACCACGCCTCTGTGTACCTACTACTACTACTTTCCTTTCCTTTCCTGTCGATTTTCTTTTCGCGCTATTTATGCTATTTACTTCCAAAAATACCTCACAAAGGGGGTGTCACGGGCAAACCCATGAGCTCCCCCCCCCCCCCCCCCCAGCAACGCCCCACACTTCTGTCCTTTCCTCTCGATTTTCATGGAGACCGAGAGGCGACAAGAACCTGGCCATTAGTTTGGAAAAGGCTACTGAAAAGCCCTTTATTATAACTATCATTAGTGTCAGCCACACGATTTGCCCAATACACAAAACCACCAAATTAATCTAAATCATTTATATGCACCTTTTCTTTTACGACTAGTTTCTTCTCCGCCGGAATGTAGGAGAAAGGGAATACAAATCTCCAGTTGAAGTTTCCTTCGCCATCCATAGATCTGCACAATAAATAGTAAAAGAAGAAAATTTCGTAAAGGCCCGATCCAAAAGAGTGCGTGAATTTAATTTGTCACTTTTGTTTCGCAAAATAACCGAAAGAAGTACTTTACCTTTTTAATATAATCTTCAACAAATGACTTGTGATTGCGGTTATAAATTGTTTCGTATTTTATGGAATTTCTCGTAGAGATAGTTGCAAAATATTCTTAGAACGCTGTCATCTTGTCATTACATATTTTCTTGATTTCGTAATAGCCACTACCATTAAGCATACAGAAAACTGATGTAATACAGTAAATGAACTATATATCTTAATTATTGAGGTAAAGGTTACCTGTAATGGACGTCCGTTTCTTGTGATTCGTCAATACCATCAATCCATCTAATCACAAACGAAATGGTATAAGTACGTATCTCAATGTTGCTACATATCGTTAATTTAATTTATTAGTGGACCGGATTTATTAGCAATTAGTTTAAGAGAATTTAATGAGATAGTACAATTACCAGTTCTAACAAATAAGGAAACCCTTCTCACCCTTTTACGTAAATATCACTCATTTTCTCGCCAGTAATTGAAGTCTCCTCCATAATCACGTCTTTGGTGTTCCAGATGATAACACGAAGCACGTAGCTAAGAAAATGGGGAAAATATATACAGATCTTAAATTAAGCGCTTCCAGCCTCTCCTAACAAACGCCTTAACGACGTGAACCATTTCTGTATCTTTCCAACATCCTTGATCGATTCCCATTCTTAGGTCTGAAAATAGTCAAACTTGGCGCAATATTCCTGGGTAAGGTAGCCCTGATATATATCCGCATGCAATTTGAGGGGTGGCGAATGGCCTTTCCAAAATGTTGAGTCTCGGCAAATTTACGCCGAGTCTCGGAATCTCGGCGCCTAAAAATAGCGTCTCGGAATCTCGGATTTCTAGAAATATGACGGTCTCGGAGTCTCGGATTTTGAAAATTTGGATCTCGGAGTCTCGGATTTTAAAAATTTGGATCTCGAAATCTCGCCAATGGGACGTTCAATTTTTTATCCGCAAGCTTATCCGAAACGAGAAATTAAGAAATTTAACCCTGTCGGAATCTGCATTTACAATTGTTATGTAAAATATATATAGGAAAACGTAATTTCCACTTTATAGAGGAAATCATGTCATGATAATAGTACATCATTCTATAATGACTCATCAATATATAATTCTTATAATGGCTCATGTTTGGGGCCCATGCATATATACACGAGATGTGAAAGTCGCAAGATGCTGAATAAGTTACGTTTAAATAACTAAGAATCATACGAGCGCCGTTTTCACTCAGTAGTTCTCAGTAGGTGTTCAGCGAAAACGTAAAATATATTTTTTAGTCCTTTCCACAACAAAAGCTAACAAATGTTTAACAGTCTATCCGTCTGTCAATTATCCTTCTATCCCAATATTTTCACAGTGTAAGACTGGTATAAGGTTATGAAGTCATTCACCGAAAGCCTGCTTGCATGGTAAAATTACGCTCCAGGAACTGAGCTACTGTGGCTTGTTGCCAGATATAGTCCGAAGTACAACATGAAACATGGCTGAGAAAAATAGCAAGCTCTGTGTTAGCTATCTAGCTCTTTTTAATCATTGGCTTATTCGATATACAAATCGAACAAGACGCTTTGTTCGACGACGTTGTTAAAAGCTACAAGTAGAAGCTAATAGAGTCCGAGAAGAAGCTCATAAAGAGATATCTTAATTCCCAGCATATGACGCGTTGGGCGACGGTAATAGTAGCTAATAGTAGCAAGACGATCTTATAACTTAACTTACTTAACTCTTTGCCGGTTCAAAACCCTCTTCTATTTCCTCTTCACTCTCTGCCATTTGCAGTAGTAGCTAGTATTAGCAAGTAGTCCAAAGCCAAACGTTCGCAGCGGATTTACGCGTGCCAGAAGCCGACTAGATCAGTCTTAGATCAAAAGGCGTGTGAATTCTAAACCAAGCAGGATGTCAGCTAATGTCGAAACATTAGTTTATAAGTAACTAACCTGGCTAATAGGTAGACTATAAGCAGTAATGCGTTACTTAATACGTTTAATTTTATATCTCTGACTGGTTGACTAGATAAGTTAATGGTTTTAATACAAAACCAATGTTAGCTATTGTTTTGGGATGAGTGGAAAAATATTTGTTGTGACGCCCACAAAAGCTAGAGCGCTCTTGTAGCTTCCTGTTTCTCGTACTTTCTGATGAAGTGCGTCTCGGGCTGGGATTTTTGGATCACTGCGTCTCGGGCTCGGATTTTTGTAGCGCTAAGTCTCGGGCTCGGATTTTACAAACAAATTCAAGTCTCGGGCTCGGATTTTTAAACTAGGGTCTCGGCGTCTCGGCAAGGCTCGGATTTTACCATTCGCCACCCCTAATTTGCGTTGAAAGGTTCAATCTAACATTTCATACTTTCTTATTTTGATGGGTCCACGATAATTACCAAATGATGTTTTAAATTTTTGCTTAAAAGTAGGAAACAAAAACAGATCTTACTCTTGTGGCTCCCTCGGTTTGATGACGACTGCAGCAGGCGCTTTGCCTTCGGAGATTGGAAAAATATCAACCCATAATTGAAGTTTTCCCTGTAAAATAAAGGACAGCCAAATCAATCAAGCAAGTAATCAATCAATCAGTCAAACAAGCAATCAGTAAAAAAAACGGACAAACAGCAAACACATGATAGGAATGAAAAGCAAAACTGGCGTGTTTGTCGTTTGTTTTATTGTTTGTTTGTTTTTTCGTTATGTTGTTTTCGTTTCACCCTCTCACTGCCAACAATGCCAAAGTTTAAAACTGGGAGAAAGATCTCAGATTTTATTCACTGCATACTGACAAACGAGCTTTACCACATCGTAAGGCAATGCTCGTTAGCTGTCATTTGAATGGTATTGTACAAGGGTTTTATCCGCAGACTTGAAAAAAGCTAGAATCAAGCGCTCAATTTCATTCTTAATTATGCATGAGAGCATGTAGGCATGTGAGCATGTAGGTTGTAATTTTCATTATTAAGCGGGGTCCTTCTTAACTACTAAGTTGTTGCTAAGGAAGGTATCTAACCGCCATATTTTGGAAACTTGACCTGCTACGGATAAGCTTTTTTCGCAACTTTGCTCAATTGAAGAGTCCTTCAAGAGTTTCAAATCACGGCCATATTTGACAAGTGGCGTGGCCAGAATAGAAAAAACCCTAAAACTGAAAGGGCATATAAAACTGAAAGTTAAAATCAGTGCCAATAGATAAAGAATGTCCACATGCTTAATGCTTCGTATGGGTTTTACAAAATTTGCATTATTGTAAAAGTTATGACATAATAAACACTCGTATTTTCAGACTTTCTTCAGTAGTGCTTTTTTCTTTCTTGTAAACGGTAATCCCATACGTAGGATTATAAAGAAGGCTATGTTATCTCCGATTCTTTAAAAAATTCAGAACTCTTCCTTTTTTCCTCCAAGTTTTAGGGATTTTAAATTCTAACGCGCGGTTTAGGACTGGCACTAGTTATGCAGGCGCAATGTCAATATTTCAAGCAGGTATTTCCTGCCCCACAAAATTTACCATTTAGCGTTACAAAACGGTCCAAAATGGCTTGCCACTAAAACTGGTCTTCAGGAATTCCCTAGCAACTGCTCTAGATCTGTAGTTAAGAAGGACCCCCTTTAATGTATTATCAAATGGCTTGTCTTGATTTATCATCTGTTTAGTGATTTGCAATTCATCATAAAAGATTAAAACAAAAATCGATTTTGTACTTTCGAGTAGCTAAATTTACTGCCGAATTCTGAGTCGTGTTGCGCTGTATGCCGGGGCCTCACCTGTTCCATTGTGGGCTGTTGTGTTTTGTTATACAGGCCCCTTGTTTCCACATGCTCAGGAACGAGGTTCAACCTGTTGATGACATACAGAGCCAAGCGGCTTTGTGCTTTTCCAAGATGCTTGTGGATTACTGTTCCTTCCTCTGTACAAAAAAAAAGTACAGCATTAATGATTGCAGCACCAAGAAAGTGCCGGCGTACAGTGTAATAAACGAATCAAAACTGGAATGGATGTAAAAGCCGGTCAGTGATGGTAGGGGTGCGAAAAATATAAATAATAGTGGTCTCAAATAGTTCCATCTTTTGTTGAACCAACTGATCTTATGAGTCTTAAAAGCAATGTATTTTTCCGTTTCATATTTGAGTTGTAATTTTCTTTTTTAAAGTGGTCAAATTTGGGTTAATTTAATTTCTTTTCGCCTACAGGTCCAAAGAAAAGTTTTTCCTAAAATTATTACGAAGTTAACCAAATCCATTCCCTCCTTCAGAATTCCGATAATAATATCACCTAACGAGAGACATCCGCGACCACTGAGCCTATTCCGCCAATAAGCTAACGGTCACTGTATTCCAAAAATACTTTGAGAAGGAGCATTCAAACAGTATGATTGGTAGTTTCTCGACTCACTTGACAAAGGTTCAGTTAAGGATTGATACGTAACCCATTTTAAAGAGACGGTCGTTTGGATAAACGATGGAATTTAGCACCTTATATTGAAAGGAGCGTACATAAGGTTCGCTTGCAACCCTCAACCCTAGTTCGGTTTGAACTTCAGAGTTCGCATGTTATTGAAATATTGCAATAATGGCATTCTCACCAAACTCGGCCAGTGTATACGTTTGCCCATCCACTGTCACTGAGCATGGTTCATCGATGTACACTGGAAGGCCTTTATTGTGCATAACGCACCAGTCTTTCAGAATTGTTCTCGGTTTGCGACAATCCCGCCACTTGTTTGGACCAGTCCTTTGAAGGTAAATAAATGAAATAAACAAAGAGGTAAACAAATTAATAGATAAATGAGTGAATGAAATCGTTTGAGTCCTTTTTTAATCCATTTTATATGTAAATCAAGAGCTAAAAGAATTCCGGTTATTGTACAACTAGGAAGTTACAGTGGCTTAACATTCAAAAACTCCACCTGAGGAGAAAAACGCTTTAAAGGAGCTTCACGTATGTCGCGATATTTTACGTCATTTTACGTGCAATATTATTTCCAATTTTCCAATGGTTACAAGATTACGACGGATTACAAACGACAAATTAAAAAAAATGCACATTTTGTTTCAAGAAGCGCCGTAATGCAGCTCCTTAAAGCAGTAAGACACTACTTCTCTGGAACCTCTATTTTCATTCGCCCGTTGTAAACACTACCTCTATTGCTATTCAGGGCTAGGGGTATTGTTATGGCCTGTTATTTATTGTTTTAAGAACCAATGAAGTAACTCGTTCCGAGAGGTAGTGGGCCACCTTAAAGCGAAGGGCAAAATTTTGTGTATGTACTGCATTTCTTACTTGCAGTAGGTCTTAGAACATCCACACATGGCACGATACCGAGACAACACTCTCTGTTCCAAATCAATCTGCGTTTCACCAATGACGTCATCCCGTCCAATGAGGTCATAATCCATGACAGCTATTTTGAGATCTTTGACAACAGGAATGGTGGCAGTGAACTCGAAGAATCTAGAAACGACAGAAATAATTGGTTTTGTTAAAGGACAAACAGTGAGAAGTGAAAACGTTTTTTTAGTACTTTGATCAGTCGTAGCTACTACGTCAAAGGTGAATTTGGACACTTTATGTATTATGTGCACAAATTGTTCACAAATTGTTCCCATGCCTGAAACTGTACGGAACATTTTATATCGAATTGCTCTTTTTCATTCTGCAAATAAAACATAAATTAAGGTGACTCGCAATGGTTTAGAATATCCCCGTCTTTGGCACTCTATTGCAGGTACACCAATAAACCTGTGGTAAAAGTTTTAATACAACTTTGTAAAGGTTTTAACAATGAACAAACTGCAATTACTGTGACCTTAAATTTCGTTGCTATGGCAACATCAAAAGTGGTTAAAGTTACTTTGATTTTGCCCTTTGAGGGTAATAACAAAAAACTACACGGTGAAAGCTTTTGTTTTTGATATGTCTAACCGACATAATGGTAAGGTTCATTGCCACTTTAAATTAATGAAAAAATTAACATAGCTCTGAATCCTGCCCACATATTTTTTAAAAATGAAATCGTGCTATTTGTTCTGGAGGTGTCGAAGCATGACCAAGGCAAATTACTGCCGATCTTCCGAGAGGTCCCGCAATTTCATCAGACAAACGACCTTCGTATATCACAAAAAAAACGCGACATGGAGTTTGCGCAGTATCAGTTGTTGGTGACCTAAGCTTACCTCCCAAACACTGGGTTCACTGTATAGGGTTTGTAAATGTCTTTGTCGTCAAACTTTTGTTCCCCTAAGGTTACCATCAAGTATGGGTCAGCCTAGAAAAGTAAACAAGTAAACTGAAACAGAACTAAAAATACGTAGTACTAGTTCCATTGTAGAATAACGCGTACAAGATCTTTTCTTCTTGTCGAATAGATTCAGATATCACATCTAACAGGCGTGTGTTAAGTTCGGGCTTTGTCCACTTATGAAATTATCTCTTACTTTGTAGAGCAAACGTTCTGAGATAAAAGAGTTTATCAAAAACATGTATTAATTGAAAACAATTATTGCTCAGCGCTAAGATTTTATTCTGAATTTTGTTTGTTCCAATGAAAAAAAAAAATACTATTTTTCACTATATGCAGTTTAGCGGCGTTTTTATGTTGGGTTGTGTTCGTTTGCTTCTGTACTCTTACGGATAGCTGCATCGTTGGATATCTCGACCTCATATCAACTTACAGTTCCTGAGTCATCCCTTGGCTGAAGGTCCAATGCCTGAAAGAAGAAATTTCTATGAAATAAGCTCTCCATACAAGATGATAATAGTAAGTTTCTGCTTACCTAGCAACATAATAAAAAGCCCATTCACCGATAACAAAATAAAGTTATTTAATCTTTTGTTGGTCTAACCTTGATAACATAGAGGCGAACAACACACTCTATGGGATGGCTTGGTGGGAGATAAGTGAAAACAGTGTCTGGTAACGGACAGGATCGCTCGTCTTCTGGCATCGGGTACACTCTGAACGTTCCCTAGAAATGTAGCCTGGGCGTTAAAAAGTGCCACAAATGTCATAGTTGCCCGTTTCGACGTTTCGTATGCTGAGCAATGCTTATTAATGACAACAACAACATCCTCTTTATTCCCTTTTTCATTAATTACAAAAATATATATAAATAAATATATATTGCTAAAGATTGGGGGAGGGGGGGGGGGGGGGGGGGGGTTCTGGCAACCCGAAATAACCACAAGGTTAAAAATGCCGGGTTGTCAGTTTACAAATTGATTATAGTCAAATTTTGGTCGGACACACATACAACATATAATATATAGAAAATATAATATATACCAGAAAGTAAAGAAGAAAAGAAGCTGAAATTACACGCGTAATCTATTTCCTTAAATAAAAAATATATTTGAACTGAACAATGACGAATATCAGAAAAATAATGGTGAGGCGTTGCAAAAACAGTAATATTATCTAAATGTGAAAAAAAAAAAAAAAAGAAAAAAAAGGGGAATTGACTAGTAGCTTTGGAGAAAGCTCTGTTTCAGTTTAATTTTGATCCTTGACAAATATATCATTAAAACCTTCTCCAACCTTGAATTCGCCAACAATCGTGTCCTCCTCTTCTTCTCTTGATTTGGCTCTTCCTCGGTAAATAGGAAACGAAGAAATAAAGTCTTCAAAGCCAGAGAACTCCTCCACTTTTTCCAGCTCGCTTTGGTACACCTGAAAATTACCGTTTTAAGATATGATTTTCTTTGCAAGTTATGTGGTTTTGAAAGATTACACAAACCTAGCGTCGATCTAGGAGTGACCAACCCTACATAAACTCTAATATTAATGCCACATGTAAGCGATGAGGTCAATAGAGAGCGTCCCACACGCCATTATTCACAAAGGGTTTTAGTAACAGACAAGTACTGTTTGGAGCAGCGCGCGAGCGGCCGCTATGTTGCTACAAAATGTATATGTTGTGGTTCAATTTTATCCTTGGTTCAAATTTTATTTTCCTTTGCTGTTGGGTGTGGTTATGTATGATAATGAGTTTAAAACAAAGGAAAATAAAATTTGAACCAAGGATAAAATTGAACCACAACAAATACAACAAATTACCGTCATCTTTTGGTATCCCTTGATAAGATATTCTCCGCATTTCTCCTCATCTCCGATTGACGCATAAAACTTTGACCACCAATCTAGAAACTCATCAGTAACTTCGTCTTTCTCTTTCTACAAAATATAATCCATATAGATATCCAATGGGTAACTCGTGAAATACATATGCGTTTTACCCACCGGCTAAAATAACTCAGCACGCATACGTGCATCCTGTTGAGGTTTCGCTCTATCGATAGCCGCAACTTAATACATTAAACAGCCCCTCTTTCGTCCTCAGTAGTGCACTAAGCGTAAAGTCAAAACAATCGGGAGTGTCGCCCCAAGACTTCCCACGACCGTTTTTGAGGTACCACAGACTTTTCTTGTGGGAGGCGCGGTGGTCTAATGGTTAGTGCGCTGGACTCCGGATAGGGCGGTCCGGGTTCGAGCCCTGGCCAGGGCGCTGCGTTGTGCTCTTGGGCAAGACACTTTACTCTCATAGTGCCTCTCTCCACCCAGGAGTATAAATGGGTACCGGCGAATTTACTGCGGGGGGTAACCCTGCGATGGACTAGCATCCCATCCAGGGGGGAGTAGAAATACTCCTAGTCGCTTCATGCTATGGAAACCGAGATAAGCTCCGGCCTGATGGGCCCCTTGGCTCGTAAGCAGACTTTACAGACTTTTCTTCGCTTGACGCTTGGTGCATGGACTTAGAAAAAAGAGAGAGGGCCCACTCGAAGTCCACTACCGACACGAAAAGTTCGTTTCCATATTTATTTTTTAATGGTTCACGCCTAGCAACATTGCAAATAATTGAAGGTTTGAGCGGTAAAGTGACAATCAAGTGAGTGTTTATCAACTGAACAGATAAAACTGACTGCTCTCAGGAACGGTAAACTGTCATTTCAAGCTACAATAGCCAATTGATTTTTGGACTGTTGACTCTTGCTGGGCAACCCAGAAGAAATTCTTCGTTTCGGTCCCCGTTCCATCTTCTGTGGTTTTAATTCAGATAATTTGATTACTTATAAGGTTATTATCGTTACTTTACATGACTCGAGCTTTGTCACCTTTTTCTTGCTCTTTTTGGTCTCCTTGATATCCACAACATGTGACCCTTCCTTGCTTGCGATTGAAACCTCGTCGGCAGTAGCTAGAATAACAAGGAATCAAGCAAATGATTAGCACGTAAAATTGCGATATTTAGATGTATAAAAAATATATTCTTCGTCTATAAAAAGTTATCTGGTGCCGTTGGGAAATAAGATATGCATTTATACCAATCTTGCATCAGAAGAGCTGGTCTTATGTAATGTTTAGTAAATGAGCAGCAGTGTTTTATCAAGTTTCTGAACACGAGGCGCAGCCGAGTGTTTTAGACTTGATAAAACACGAACTGCGAATTTATTGAACGGCTTCACATCTTCTGATGTAGATCAACTCATTCTTGCACTAATATTCAGATTTGGGGTTATTTTGGCCTGGAAAATTGGACGTAAAGTTTAGCCGCGTCTTTATCAGATACAAAGACACTCATTAAACATTGATTTCTTTTGTATTTTCTTTATGAATTATTAATGTATTTTTGAAGATGTGTTTATTGTTCCGATCCAGTGAAACAAAGTAACGAGTAACTTCCAATGATTATCATACCAGCTATCTACCGTGAAGGTATAGTAGTAAGGCCTTTTATGGAGTCTAGTAGCTCTACAGGCGGTCGCTTATACTTGATTTTCCCACTTTTTCTAGTATTAAAAGGGCAGGGGCCACCATTTTGCAACTTAATGGTCCCGCCTTGAGAGAAAGTCTCTTGCACAAGAACAAAATATAATGACCCTGCTGATAGGGATCCACAAACAAACAAAAATACAGAATTTTCAGTGCGTAAGCTGTTTATGTGCTTAAGACCTTGGTATGAAGATCAACGGCTGGAACGCAGTGTTTATATAAGAGTGCAATACCTTGTCGAGCGGTAAATCAAGTTTTATAAATAGACATCTTTGCTGTCTGTTCAGCTACAGAATCGCATTACTGAATACATGGTCGGACGTTTATCATAATATAAAGCCGGATCCCTTTTGCTTTGTTCATTTGGATTTTCGTCTTGATCCTACTCATTTATTATTCGGAACCAGGCTCTACCTTTTGGTGCTGGACCCTTTGCACCGGAGTCAACCTCTTCAGTGACTTGTGGCGTTGGGCAGCGGTATTTCTGAATGGACCTCACTGAATGCACGCCTACGATTGGTCGGCGACCAAATGAACGGTTGTCGCGGACGCGGACGTTCAGTGCTGGTGTGTAGATCTCTTCCACAGGAAGATTCTATGAACAAAATTTGGAAAGAAAACAGTAAACGTACAGTGTCTCACTGACAGATAAATTTACTTAGTTGCCGGCTCGCAGGTCTATTCGTCTATCCGTTTGTGTCGACAGTTGCATGTAACTGCTAAACCTGATCTGACATAATGAAGGTGTTTGAAGATACAATTAATGACTGATCGACTCGGACACCCTTGAAGACAAAAATTTTTTACATGACAATTAATTTCCAACAATGCAATAAATGCAGGCATTATTACCACAATCATTCTGGTGAGAACAGGTTTCTCAAAGTTCGGGTTCTTCTTTGTGTCCTTGATGACGTCAGACTGCACCACTCCTCCAGCACACTCGAACTCTATGCTTGGTGACGACACGCTTGTGAGTTCAAATTTTTTCATGTTCCTCACACCCCAGCACAAAACCTGCCAGTGGCAACGAATTCATATCATATAACTGTATCCCAATACACTGTTAAACTAGCTAGCTAGCAAAACATTTAAAGGGGAAGCTTGACTTCATTTTTGCCACCATAGGCATGAAGTGCACATTCTTTTTAAAGCAAAAGAGGGAGTACAGTTAATTAAAACTCACAGTGTATTAATTGAGGAACAAGTTTTCTTTCTTATGTATTACGAAAAACCAAGAAATAGAATTGAAATATTCTTACCTCGATAGCCGAGCGCTGTAACTTTGGGCGCACACCACTTCGCACTGCATACAATTCTCCTCTCATGGGTGGAGTGAATGGTAACTCCGCACCCTCGTCCTGTAGGTACGGTGCATAAATAAAACAAACGATTTTTGATCAAAGTACACCACTGCAAAATGTATTCAGAAATTCGAAAGACAATGTACAGCATAATCTGATTGGAGCTTGTGTATACAAACTGTTGTTTCATGGAATCGAATTAAAGCGGAAGCGCCTTTGTGAGTGGGATAAGAACAAGAAACAGTGGTAAATTGGACAAAAAGTGGAAAGAGAAGTGCGTTTATGACAAATCTTTATATAACATGATTTAGCTGAAGATTATTTAATGGGCCCATTACAGCTAACGGCCACATGGCTCAAACTCTGCCTTGCTGGAGAGCAAAATACGTACTGAGACATTCAAAAGTCCCAAAACCTCGACAAGTTGAAGTGTCCGGCGTTCTGGTTTGGATGTACCAGCACATAGCTTGCTGTCCAGCATGGCGGATGTTGTACCATGACGATGAGACCAAAATGGTACAAAAAGGCCTATGTGGTTCTCTAGTCAGATTTTAGCATGAGCATCCCAAAAGCTATCACGTCTGGGCTTACGTCAGTCACGTTGGCCAGCAACATCTATGCCAAAAAGCGCAAGTTCGACAAATTCAGGGAAACTAGATCTCGACTAAATTGGCAGCTACTACGGTAACCTCGACTGGATACAGAAACAACTAAAGACAGTCTTACAAGAAAGAGTTCACAAGCAGCCAGCATTTCGCCTCCTTCCTCGGCTCCTCTCTTGATCTTGTACCACTGCAGTCGCGGTTCAGGAGTCTGGTGTCCTTCTAATCGCACCATTGGTGATATCACGCAGCGGCCGAGAAAGCCGTCTTTACCCTGTAGTAAAATGAAACAGCTGAAACAGTCACATAAAGCAATGACTGATGAGCTGCATAGACTGCCTTTCAACATCCGATTATTGTTCAGGTCGTGTCTGAGGCAGAGCGAACTCTATCTTTTTGAAATGTATTAGGCGGGACCAACATCAGTGGGGGATCCAGTGGAGGGGCCCGGGCCCCCACCTTATTTTTTCGGAAATAGCGTGTTTTCTTTGAAGTACCGGAACTATCTTCGCAGAATTCAACATTCGTTGTCAAGCTGGCCCCCTCCTTAGCTGAAGGTCTGGATCCGCCACTGAACATAAACCAGATTTCTCAAGTCACTAATTTTAAAGGCAATTTGTGTAGTTATCTATGCAATACAATGACAGCAGCAACTCCCAATGGTCGATATCCAACCGCGGCTCTTGAGAATTTGTCGCAATTAACTACAAAAACTGAAGATAGAACCTAAAGTTTTTCGTGTGTGAATATTCCGTGCTATTAAAAATTTATAGCTGTGGATCAATTAAGGGGTGCACGTGAAAGCAGTCTACTCTGTCTATCTGTTATATCCCTTAAAAATCGGAACGTGCACCGTATACCATAAAAGCTAGAACTGAAGAAAGCATAGCATTCCCCTTTAATGTTTCTTTACTTCATGAGTACAATGAAATATCTCATTGATTAATATTTTGATCATTGATTAATTCCGTCCTCCCCGTTATTTGTTCATTTACTCATTTATTGGTTCTTGCTGTATGTACCGGATGCAAATGAAGTCCACTGTGTCACCTTTGTTTGTGATTGTATTGTTTCTTTCTTTTGTTTTACTTCATTTGTGCCCGGTACTTTCAGAAGGAACACATTCATCTGTTTATCTATCTTTTTTTACGCGTACTTACCACACTATCCCGATCAAACACCTCCACTACCACACTCGGTGGGTTCTTAGCCACGTTTTCAACACTCTCGTAAATTTCAATCTCGTCAAAAATCAGCGTCTGATCCCAGGTGGGAGAAAGAGTCTGAGTCAGCACTTCTGTGACAGCACTTTGCTTGCAAAATGCCACACGGGCGTACGCATCTAATGGTGATGAAGACACATCCAGTCAATAATTGATGTAAGTAAGTAAATAACGGACTCCGATGTGGAGATTACTTATATTATACGTCTAAATTACCATTCATTCCACTCTCGTCCATGGCAAGCAAGTCACGTGCTTGATAAATGTAAGCCCACATTTGGTACTTGTGAGGCTCTATGAAAAAAATAAAATCAGCTTAGACTTCATGTTTTGCTCAACTTTAATTATGAAAACAAAAACAATACTATCTAATCCTCTTCCAAGTACTGCTTAATTAAACAAAAATAATATAATTTGAAAAAAATTGTATAATGTAATCAATTTATAAACTACTTTGAAAGCAAAATATTGTATACGCAGAGAGTCGTGTCTGTTTATAAGAAAACGTCACAGCTGTTTACAGGACTTTTCAGAGTAACAGGTTTGTACTCACTTTCATAGGTAACAAACATTCTTGGAATATTCCTCAAACAGTTCTTACTGTCTTCCTGTTAAAAGAAAAAAACATCCTGCGAGGTCACATTTGAAATTCTTCCCGAACAACCTTATCTTCCTTGGGCTTATTACAGAATAAACAAATCAAACAAGCCATTTATATCGGAGTTCCCCCATACTTAACTTTACCCTAAATCATATTTTGTCCCTACTTATTACTATACCGTACAAAATCTAATATCAATTCAGCTTTCAGACCATTAACTATTCATCGTTGCTCTGATATTTAACGTTCTTCTCTTTCCAGGCTTTCGAGAACCGAAATAAAAAGAGCAGCGCAAAACATATCACTGTGAATTGTCCAGTTTTCTATCATTGTAATTTGCCCAGTTTTCTACATTTATTATCCAATCTGTTATTAACATTTCTTCTATCCCCAAACGAATTTCTAATATCTTTAACTGCGTACAAGATTCTAACCTCATCGTCAATCTCTAGCAGACACACAGGAGGCATCGACACTTTGGCGTCTTTTCCTCCTTTTGCAATCATTCTTCGGTGCCAACGTCGTCGTCTCACAAAATCAATCTTTCTTTCCTTGTGGTGAAATTTGGCTGTGAAGATAGGAGCGTATTCCCATCCTTCTTTCACAAACTCTTCAAGTTCTTTCTAAAACAGTAAAACAAAACGCATGTTTTAACTAAAGCACTTGCGAGAATCCGTAATAACAAGTATTGTTTATCTGTTCTTTCCTCAATCACTCACCCGTTTCTCCACTGATGATACCATTCAAAGGTTTTGGTAACTGCACGGGACGGGGAATATGGAATTGTCCCGTGTATTTTTTTAACTTTCTTGTCGCTTTTAACAGGTAACTTAACGCATCTTTGTCGTATTTTAAGGTCTTTAAGAATGCAGGGGTGGGCTTTAAATGTTCGATAAATGTGCAGACGTCTTAACAGTGACTCGGGCTAGGCTTTGTTTGAAAGCTCCTGTTAATATTGTCTTTTTATCAGTGTTTCAGATTCGATCCTTACACAAACGCACTTTTCATCGAAAGTGATTTCCGCAAGCAAGGTCCATTTTAGAGTACGACTATGAAAGAGTGCTTTGTTCTGGTTATACCTGTTTTATAACGGCCTTGGGGTCCTTGAGTAGTCTCTCTCTGACCCACCGTTTTCTTCTCACCAAATGGTAAGCCTTCTGAATGGCGCCATACACTCCGTACGATACGTCTACCGCATACTCCCAACCTGAAACAAAGAGGCTTAGTGACTAACTCGTAGGCTCAATATTATGTCTAGCCTTACACAAAGCCGTTTTTAGGGGCATCGTATATCACTTCTCCGAGGAGGAATGAATTTGATGCCCCTTAAAACGGCTGCGTGCATGGGATGCTATATTATGCCCGGTTGGGCAAAGTAACCAACGATTGAGGGATACCGCAACTCCCAGCAAACATTTTTACCGCAATTTTTACTTCATTGAAGACAACAAGACATCGCGTTCCGCTTGACTAAGGGTTACGACATTATACAATTTTACGTCGCTGCTATAAATGTATATTGTAACTGAAGTATAAGACGTGAACTGGAAGCTTTACCTTCATCATCAACAGCTCTGTTGTCGTCGACTTGCCAGTTACTAGTCCACTCCCAACCTTCTGGACATTTAATCTTATCTTTGTCATCAATCTTGTCACCATGCTATAAACGTGTAAGAAGAATTAAATTAATCTCATTTTGCATGCAAAGCTCTTCGCAGACACTACCTGATCCGAGAAGGAAACAGTTTTCCAAAAGGGATGGTCAAGCCGCGAATTGTGACCTTCAAACAATCACAGAATCACGAGGACAGTTAAATAATAGATGTGCTTATAGGGTATAAGTCAAATAACGGACAGCACTTTGTTTCTTTGTGCAGACAAAATACGTACCACATTTGTCCATGGCGCGGATGCTGGGCCCCAGTTTCCTCCAGGAATCATCCTTGCCTCGTTTTCAAACGCATCTTCCAAGAAGGTTTTGTGCCCGGAGTCACGGTCAAACATTAAACTATAAAGGGAATATATAAAATTCGTTATTCATTAAACGGCTGCAGACTTGTGTTCAGCATAAAGTCATGAAATTCCAGGCATAGTAGATCGAATTGTAATCCAGTAGATATTTGTTTTCATGACTGACGTCGACTATTAATGAACATTACCAAATATAGACAAAAACGTTAAAAGCATCGATGCCAACAAGATATTTATATTTATGCATCCTTGCTCCTTCTTAATTAAACACTACTTATTCGCAGTACCAGTGTGTGTTGCTTTGGCTGAGCTCTGTTTGCTGGAACAAAACAGAACTTCCCATTTTGGGATCTTTTTGGCCAATATTTATATATTCCTCCTATTTTCGTAGGCAGGATTACACAGTTTCTATATCATCAGAAGAAAAAAACGGCTTCAGTAATAAAAAGTCGGGTATGAAATATGTTTGTTAGAAATGAAAGTGTTCATTTTCATAAAATGACACATAGCGGAATTACGTCGTGCATATGTGGTATTTCACTTTTTGTAGGTTTCAGCTCATAAAAAGCTTGTGTTTTTCTCGAAAACTCCAGTTTTGCCTTTTTTAGCCTCACGGCAGTATTCGATAGAAGTGTTCTAGGTTTCATCTTACTCTCTTTGAGGTGAGTAGTCTTTATTATGGTTCATCGGCATATTGAAGTGTTTTCTAAAAAAAATAAGTATATCGTGATAGAGTAGCCGGCGTTCCGTGATATCGGAAAAAGTGTAGAAGCTAAAAGGAAATAGTAATTAAAAATTTCTTGGCACTATGTTAAAAAAGTGTACAGGGGAATAACACAGATATTACTAAACATCTCAGCGAGTGCTCGATTTTGCCTCTTTTTGAAGAAATCTCTATCACTATTTTCAAGACGCTCACTTACTAGCTTCTTTAGTTAGAGATTGTTTGTTTGCGTGGGGAGGTGGTGAGTTTAGGGACTGCATTTGTTACGTTTGTTTTTCTTTGCAAATTAAAAGGGCGGCGAAAAATGAAATCTAGGAGCTTCAACTGCGACTTGAGTCCAAGGTTTGTGGCCTTGGAGCAGTTGGACTGGGTGAATTAGCAGAAAATTTACAAGCGGAGACGAAAGGGCTAGGAAGTTTGGTGCCATCAACAAAAATCTGTGAGAAGATAGAAAAGGATTTTGAGGGAAGCGGACGACAAGAAAACGCTGTTGGTCGGTCCCCTTGCGTTTGTGAATGGATAACCACCACCGCTCGAGGATAGAACAGCGAAAGACAAATCGAAGAAAGTGAAAGTTCGACGAAAGTGAAAGTTGCACCGCCTAACCCGTCAAAAAAGCAGCTGAGAATGCACAAGGAGTAAAAACAAAGTTAAATGTTGATGTTAGTAACGTGCTTCCAGATAGGATCCCGCCATTCCGGGCAACTTGAGCTTATTCCTTCAACGAAATGATCTGACATTCGATCAGAGGCGGCTACCTGTCGTCACAAACTAAGCTTCATCTTCTTTCTTTCTTTGCATTCATTGCTTACAATGTGAAACCCTTCATTCTAATATGCAGAATATACCAAAATAATCGCAGCAATTGCGTATCCTCGGGCTTGGACTACACACTATATAGTTTATTGTAAAGTTTTTGTTTTGACAAACGGAGCAATTGGTTGGTATTCAAACAAAGAAAAAAAAACAGTTGTTAGGCTTGCAAGTGATAATTCAATTAAGGTACTTTTTTCCCATTTTAGAACCTCTGCCTGGGAATGGCATTTCAGTCCGACCTCTGCCAAGACTACTGGGCTCCATTTGCGACATCCGTTACCACTTCAGTCGTAGCGGCCATCTTGACCCTCGTAACCGTGCCAGGTAACTTGCTTATTTGCTGGGCTGTGATATGGAACCCGAAGCAAAATCTGAAAACTTCATTCAACTACTTGGTGTTAAACCTCGCCATTGCAGATCTCATCATAGGAGCAGTTACAGATCCACTGTTTGTTGGCTATCACATCAACGAAGCTCTTAAGAATGATGTCTTGAACATTCAGTGGCTGGTCCACGTGTCATATTTTATGACGTCAACGGCCTCCGTTCTCAGTATAGTGGCGTTGACAGTTAATAGATATCAAGTGGTGACGTCATCGAATCGCATCCAACAAAGCAACGTCTCTAGGGCAATTACAACATCAGTTGCTCTGTGGATTTTATCGCTGGGACTTCCCCTTCTTTATTTTGCTGTTGGTTTCTATAAACTGGCATTCATATTTGTCAACACAGCAGTTATCATCACCACTGTTGTTCTTGTATTCGTTTACTACCGCATCCACCACAACCTCAAACGGCACAAGAGGAATTCTGAACACATCCGAAGCTTGGGAGAGCGAGAGAAACATGCAAAACGTGAAGAAAATGCGACAAATTCACTAATATTGATAATTATTTCGTTCGTAGCGTGTGCGCTTCCCTCTTGTGTGATGATCTATGTTATCAACTTGTGTCACGCTTGTAGCTGTGTTCTTATTCACTGGTTCCGAGAGTTGCAATTTTTGTTCCTTCTGGTCAATTCTGCTTCCAATCAGTTTCTTTACGCTTGGCGCATGCGCTCGTTTCGAAGAGCTTTTCAGACAATACCTGCAGTACAGTGGCTTGCAGAAAGGTTCGGCAGAGAAACCGCTGACCCGATGTCATCCAACACTCCGTCGTTGGTATTAATTGAAATGAAGTACTTTAATTCACCAAGAAGCATGAAAAGAGAAACTGACGGCGTTAAGCTTTAATTTTCAAGAACTATCACAACAAGGAAAAATAAGAGTACACCTCAGTTTAATTTCAACAGTGGGCTCCGAATGACTGAAAAACATAACTGAGTGAATTGCTACACAGTGACTCGCGCTATTACGTTTTCTGTAAGGTGTCTCAACGAAAGCGCAAAGCAGCAAGCAAAGCAGCAAGCAATATCTAAAGAGAAATCCCATTCTAGTTGCAGTCTTAGTCAAGTTGTAAAAAAAATGCTCGCATTATTTTAATTTGACGCCCAAAAAGTATCACTGCTTCTTAAAGATTTTTTTGGCCAAAAATAAGGTACACTTCCAAAGTTTTGTTCTGAAATTTTATAACGCGCCAATAAAGGCTCTCAACGACGCCGTCTTTCGAAGTTTTGACGTTGAGAGATCGAGTTAACAAATAAACTAGCCTTTTGTCTTCTACTTGTCGCGTCTGTAACTTCCCTTCGTAGTATAGTAACAAAATTATATAGCAGCTTTCGTTTTTGTTGCACACTGAGGAAATAGGAGGGCTACACGCAGGATATGTTGCCAAAACAAGTTCGTTGTACTTGACGATCCCAAATATCAAACATGAAAAATTTTAACTATATCTTACTTTTACAGTCAGATGGTAATGTTAGTACCCATGTAATATAATTCATGTGTCTTATTAGACTGCCAGTAAAGTCCAGGTATAATGACTGCGATCACATGCATGTACACGATGCTCACCGCCTAACTCCAACTAGTGTTCTGTGGTACCGAAAATAACGTAGTTAAAGCATTTGTTGGGGAAAAGTTTTTCCTCGAAGGGCTCGGCTTTGAGCCAGTTCGATACTAACGCCGTATCAAACTTTCGGTTAGGATTTTGGCTGGACAATAATTCTAACCTTCACTCCTTTTATGGCCTTAACTATTGTTTGATGAAAAGGGGCTCTATTGGTTGTAAGACAATAGTTAGGAATCACCGACGCGTAGCCAGATCACCGTGTGCGAAATTAAAAATGCTTCGGAAGCAATGAGTGTTATAAACCTAGGCTTTGTGGGGGAGGGCGTGGGAAAGATTGTTTTAGCTTGGACACATCTAAAAGGGAGTGGGGTGGTGGAAGTTTGAGACAAAGCCTCATATATAGAATTCAAACACTCCTAAACTGAATAAAAGTCAGGTGGTCTTTTTCGGCACAGTTATATCCTTGTAGCGCGTTAACAAACTACTTTGGCTTCCCTCGCCCCCATAAAAACAAACAAACAAACAAACTCTGGCCATGATAGCGCTTTCGCAACCGAACTTGAAGGTTCGCAATAGAATAATTGAATGTAGTAGGTCAGCCGATGATGTAAAATGGGTCGCCAGAGCCCGCGTTATCCATATCTAGGGGAACGGGAATGTAAAAGGGAACTATGATTACTAAGCTTGAAACGTGCTAATGTGTAGCTGCATTCAGGTGACTTTGACAGCTATCTTTTGTCTCGCTGGATGAGGGTGATTTACATATATCATTTTGCAAAAGAATAAAAGTTAGACATAATTAGAAGTTAAACATCTTATTAGCAAAGCACTCGCTTAAATTTTAATTTAGCGGTTGTTAAAACTAATTTGGATGAAACGAGTACCAACTCATTGAAAATTGTTTCCGTTACTCTCGAATTTCCTTAATTAAAAAGATTATATCAAGAACTGTTGAAAATTCTTATAATGGAAGATTGAACAGAAACAAGCGACAATGAGTTATTTTCTTTCAAACAGGAGCTGCTGACAGAATGTCAATATTATTCCAATATAATTCCTTTCAAGAAATTCCTTGTTATTTGTCACCATAGTTACCAATTGTGTCAGTGAAAGACTGAACTTCCTTTATGATAGAATTCCTAGTTCAGTGGGGCGCTTTACACCGAAAGAGCCGTACAAAAAAAGAAACAACACGTTTGCATCTGTAAGGTAAGATAATTCTTATAAAATTCGAAGAGAGGATTTTCCATTTTACTAATTCCGCGTGGAAATGTCAGTTTCATTCCGCTTGCAAATTGCAAACGCAGTTACGGTAAGTCTAAGCCTACAGAGTCTGCAGACTCAGTCGGTTAAAACAACTTTGTCGTTATAACTATTTAATTTACACAACATCTTTTTTTATCAGAAAAGCAGGTTAAATTTTTAACTTGGATAAAATTAAACCTGTAATAAAATCCTACACGTAAAGGCAAAGGCTCTCGAATACCAATAATATACATGCATATATAGCTAAAATAGTTTCCGCCAAAGTTATCTATTTTGGGAGTGATATACTGAAGATCAATAGCTGCGCGATCAGTTGGAGAGTTGAGAGATATTTTGAGGTTAAAGTCTCTTGCAAGATTAGGATCGGAGCATTTTTTTCTGTCTTAGGAGGCAGTCTCTCTAATTTTCGACTGGTCGGTTTCGGATCGCAAAATCAAATCGCCAGATTTTTTGTGAGGTGAAAGGTCTTTATACCAAAGTAACAAAACCACAATGTTTTTGGTTCTTGGTTTAAAGTTTTTTCCGTTAGAGCTAAAAATAATTTTGACCAAATTTCGCTCGCGCGCGACCGAATTCAAGACGATTGTTTACCTTTTTAAACGATCGGTGCAAAAGCAAGGACAACCTATACTGCCATAATTTTTACATAGCAAGAAAGATGTGCTTCTATTTTATGAGCTGTTGGAGTTTCAACCAATTTGAAGTTAATCTATGGACATTCTTTGATATTACTCTCCCCTATATTAGGAGGTTCGCGGCACAACACGAAAATTGGTCATTTTGTGGACCTCTTTTCTCAGCTGGCGGATGAAATCAAAATATGGCAGTTGCAATGTGAAGTCTTAGCCTTCCTCTACACGAATATATAAAAAAAATTGCCTATAAAACCTTTCCTGTACATGTCTAGGGGATACTTTTTTTCCTAAATTTGAGAAATTATCAAAAACATCACCAAATTGCTAATTGTTTAAAATCTGAATACCTTGGACCAATGTGGGAGGCGCGGTGGCCTAATGGTTAGTGCGCTGGACTCCGGATCGGGCGGTCCGGGTTCGAGCCCTGGCCAGGGCACTGCGTTGTGTTCTTGGGCAAGATACTTTACTCTCATAGTGCCTCTCTCCACCCAGGTGTATAAATGGGTACCGGCGAATTTACTGCTGGGAGTAACCCTGCGATGGACTAGCATCCCATCCAGGGGGGAGTAGCAATACTCCTAGTCGCTTCATGCTACGGAAACCGGGATAAGCTCCGGCCTGATGGGCCCCTAGGCTCGTATACAGACTTTACCTTACCTTGGACCAATACCGGTCTTACATCAAGAAAACTAAAGGAAAGTAAACTAAAACATTAGGGAATAGAAATAAAACGCTATATTCAATAGTTTTTTCAATTTTTAGTTCGCCGTTTCAATTTATTGGGAGGAGAGTGATCATCGGCTCATTAAATATTCACCGAACAGTGAAATTCGATCCAAACCAAAATTGTCAAATTTCATATTGCACTGGCAGTCTGAATTTCATTGAATCTCGTTTCAAATCACATTTGTACACAAAATGAATATCCTGAAAATGCTATTTGTTGACCCAAAAACGGAGTTCACTCGCGGTTTACTCGACCATGCACTGTCAACACTGAATCGAAATTCATTTTCTCTGATTGTTGGACTATACATTGACTAAGTTTGCCTGAGTTCCAAAAGGTTTTTCCCCTTTTTCTTTCGACTTTTTCTGTTGATGATGCATTTAAATGACCGGTGCAATTCGGAGCTTTAATTCAATAAACGAGCTACCAGTCCGGTTCTGGCCCTATCTGTCACACAACGCTAAGGGGTGAAACAAGTCCACTCTTGCATTGAGAATATCGGTTTTCATCATCGTTTAAAATGTTGCCTTGAATCCCTAGAAAGAAGGTGTCTAGGAAATATTGTAGACGTGCACAGGACAGAAAAACACTAATTCTTGCTTGTTTTATTTGTAATTATTTGATGTAGTCAGAGCTATGAAAGTACTGCGGAAAATTTGGATGTGGTGTGCAATTTGGAACAAGGATTGCACATTATAAGGAAGAAATATAAAGGGGGTATAGAAAGTTTGAGAAGTCTGAAGAGATGAGTGGCGGTGGAGTGTAGTGTAGTATGTTGCAAGTTTTGTGAGATAGATATTCAACACCTTTTTGGGTTTAATTCAGAATTGCAGCCATATTTGCAAGAGATGGAAATGTTGCTTATACAGTCTTGAAGTCATAATAAGGTTATCCAAAAAGTAAAAAATCGTTAGCAGTGCCAAAGCAAGAAATGTAAAGCTGGGCAATGAGGCTTTTTCATACCTTTGCTCTATCCGTTGGTTGGTGCTATGTGTAAAATATGTGTACACTATGACTGACATAACTATTATTTTAACTGTGTTTAAGGGACCGGTCATAATTTATCGTCTTGGGGGGAAGGTGGGGGGATTCTTGTTGCTACACCTTAGCATTTACCTGATCCCCCATAAAGTATATAGCATTTGAATGATCCCCTCATTGTTGGTGGAAGCTTTCATGATCCTCGCCCCCCTCCTTTCCAAGCCACCACAAAATATCAAGTTAATCGCAGGTGCGGATGGCAGTAAACTGTCAAGGACGCCTTGAATTGCGCAGCCGATTTGTTATCATTCACCGACAGCAAGCGAAACTTTAAGGTTCTATATCATGATATATAGAACACCATACCCCAAAACTGTTCACAATATGATGAGCTGAAATATTTTCAGAAAGCTCAAGAGCGAGTAATGGTGCTCTACGAAGAACTTCAGAAAGCCTCAAATAAGTTGACAACATTTTTAATGAATTAAACCTGAGGAGGAAGTTTCTATTTCGCATGGGAAAGAATCAGTGATCGCTTCCGGAAATTCTACTTTTCAATAAAAACCAGGATCAAGAAAGCGCAAAACTCCATAAAAATCACCTTCTTGATTTGTGATTTACAAGCAAAAACGAAAAATACGATACTTTTTTGTCGATTTTACTCGTGTTTATATAACCTGAAATAAATGCCATTTTTTCCAGATAATTTGAAGCTGTTTTAGGATTTCTCTCGGATATTGCTTAAGTGAATTTTCTCAAGTTACTGTTTTATGTCACTTATCGCGAAAAGTCAAAACGAGAAATTTCTCGAGTTTTTTTCAGCTTTTCGCCGTTTTAATCAAAATAGAAATACGTCGACTTTTTCCGCTTCCTGGGATCCTCTGTTCGGCCTCCTTGATTGGCAACTGTCAAAAATGGCGCGAAATAAAATGCTCTCTCGGTTTGGACATTTTCTGTCATTTGTCTACTCTGCATTTGAATTTGGCGCCTTGTTACATTATTCAGTATTTTGAAAGTACTGTCGACTTAAAAAAGAGTCAAGTAAAAGCGCGATCCTAACTCTCCGTCGTTGGTATTAATTGAAATGAAGTGCTTTAATTCACCAAGAAGCCACAAAAGAGAAACTGACGGCGTTAAGCTTTAATTTCCAAGAAGTGTAACAGCAAGGAAAAATAAGAGGACATTTCAGTTTAATTTCAACAGGGGGGTTCTGAATGACTGAAAAACATAAGTGAATTTCTACACAGTGACTCGCGCTTTTATGTTCTTCTGTAAGATATCTCAACGAAAGCACAAAGCACATTTTGTGACAAGCTCCAAAACCGCGCAGTATTTAGCAGAACCATAAAATCAAGGTCATATTACAAGCAACATCTTTAGTTGTAAAAAAAAATACTTACTTGCGCAGACGCTCTTTGGACTCGTCACGCGTTCCTCCCAACGTGACGAGGAGCGCGTGACGATTCCAAATAGCGTCTGCGCAAGAGGCTACATGCGCACAGACTGCATCCTATTTCCGTTTTTGTTGCACTCTGAAGAAATAGGAGCGCTGCACGCACGATATGTTGCCAAAACAAGTTCGTTGTACTTGACGATCTCAAAAATCAGACATGAAAAATTTTAACTCTAGCTTACTTTTAACAGTCAGATGGTAATGTTAGGTTGACAAGATTGGTTATCGTGAAACTGTTATTCAGCAAGGTCTGAAGAAATACCGCGACCAAATTAAAGCTAAACTTGGCATCGACTGGACCCAGACTGAATGGCAAGACTTGGAGAAACCGCTGTACTCTGGACTGGCTGCTCGGCTGTTTCTCGCCAGAATTTCTGCTCCAATTCCATCAGATCTTCCTTCTCAAGCACAGTACTGGAAGACTCACTACAACACTTCAGCTGGGAAAGGAACTGTGGAGAAGTTTATTGATGACGTGAAGCACGCGACAGGTTGTGCTGCTTAAAAAGGATACTGGCCCGCACAGTCGCCTCTTACCAAAATATCTCGCATGCACTGTCAGTAGTTTTGTCAGTTGTCATGAAATACAAGGTTAAATTACAAACATTGCTCTAAATGTAGTCTACGGTACTTGCTTGAAAAATAATTGTTAAAGGCAACAAAGAAAATAAACTGTGTACTGGCATTTGAAGAAAATGCTTTGACGTTTCATTTTCAGTCAGGCCATATTTAGAAAGTTGCCGACCTTACAATGATGCTATATCTAATCCACGGTAGATATGGCACCTATGACCTTCTTATACAATTAACCGCAGCATACTATATCCTTACCAGAATTGTATTGCCAAATATACTAACAACGCTGACAATATCTAGCATCTTGCGATAGAAGTCTATTAAAAAACGAAAGAAATTGAAACTTCGGTTACGCCACTGTTGCAAGAAACAAAATGTCCAGTATCGAAAGACCATAAAGTATACCAGTTCTTGCAGCCATTTTGGTTTGCTATTGTTGGACACATTCAAACTGATTCACATGAGTTTAGGTCATTCTGTTCGTCGAAAAGCATGAATTATGAATTATATGCGGAAATTAAAAGACACAAAGGTTCGGATGTATCATATTACTTGCTGTGTGGTAAGCTGGTGCCTGGAATACTGAGCGAGGAAAACCGCAGTCCGATCTGATGCACTTGACATTAAGACGGAATCCGCCAGGACTTCGAGTAGTTGTTGGACAAAATTATGTACCAAAATTAGTTACACCTTATTGCAAGCTTTTGTGTTACTGCTCTAAATATCTTATCAAAAGAAATCTTTTCTAAAAACACCAAACATCGAAAACCAATCTCGAAGTTCCGCTGAATTCCACTAAATCGCTTAAAAGACGCGAGCTTTTGCCTATAGCTTGTGAATATTAAATTTCATTTTCTCAGACTCTGATAAGAAATTGTTGTACCAAAATTATTTACACCTTATTGCAAACTTTTGTGTTACTGCTTCAAATATCTTATCAAAAGAAATCTTTTCTAACAACACCAAACACCGAAAACAAATTTTGAAATTTCACTGAATTCCACTGAATCGCTTAAAGACGATTTTACAAAATGGCTGCACGTGAGAATTTCCCTATAGCTTGTGAACTTTGAAATTCATTTTCTAAGACTCTGATAAGAAATTGTTGCTGGTGTTATCAGTGATAATTACTTACATCTTTACCTTTTATTTAGGGTAGAAAATAACGCAATAGGATTTAAATTATTCTGGTACTCGATTTTTGTCCAACTTAAATAAATATTACTCGACTTCCTGGTGGATTCCGTCTTAAACTAATTCAAACGAGAAGATTGTTCAATTGGCCGATCAATCCAAACGTTTTTGTATTCATATTACATTCTGAATTCTGAAATAAGATATTTGTAATATGCCTGTAAATACTGATATTTACACGCAACTTGCTTTTTTCCTAAATAGTGTTTGCTTTTGAACAGTAACTGATCACGAGATCATCATCCCGCGGAAACTGAAAGTCTTGAGTCATGCGACAGAAACAAAAACCCAACACAATAAAAGAAATAAAAGAGGAAGAAGAATCTTCTGAGACCTATCTCCCGGGGGGGGGGGGAGGGAGACTCCCATATGGAAGGGACGGGGATACTCGACGGAAATTTTGAATTTAATCCCTAAAAGAGACCAATCTGGGCATGCCCGAAGCCTATGCAGACCCCTAAAAGAGACCAGTTTAAGGTGACTCGATCGAAATAAATGACGCGCTATATGCCTGTCTAAAAACTCTAATAACTTCACCATTTCTGGCTCAATTTCCCTGAAACTTTCGCATTTTATACGAAATTTATCGTGGAATAATATGTATGTCAATATGTTGATCTAATATTCGTTAGTTTTGCGCGATGTTACATTTATTGAACACTACTTTTTGGATAAAATTGCTATTTACAGATAACTGAGCGCTAAGATTTCGTTTAAACTTCTGCAGTTAGCTCGCAATACCATCTTGTCATGACTGTTCAAGTTTCCGCAAAATCGTCGGAACAGAAACCCCGGCACAATTTGGACATCAAAATATTAACTCCGGGCGAACTTCGAAGTTTGGAACACTCCAGCGCTTCCAAATTTCACCTAAAAGCACAACAACCGAAGAAAAAGAAGGTTCAATGTATCAGTTTTATTAGCTCCAAATCACATTCGGCTATTTGAAACGATGACAAAGTTTGAGCTTATGTTATAAACTCACCTTTTGCGTCAAAATGTAGCGAAGTCGCCAAATTTACGTTTTTCTGAATTATATGAAAACTAACCGGACAAATCGAATAAAACTACTGGAACATAAAAATGAATATCTTACACACACTTTGCGCTATTTTACGTTTCTGGAGCTGCCTTGATGTGGATGAAATATATTTTTAAAGTGGAGCACTGCTTCAACTCTGTTGTGAACACGGCCTTGTTGTTGTTTGAATTCTACTGCTGACGCTATGTAAATTTTTTGGATTTGATGAGAATTTGAGGAATTTGCACATGGACTAGGGGGATGCATTGACAGTGTTCCGTCGCTACATGCTTTGATTTTTCATCCAAACCAAGTCAAGGAAAACAATCCTTACACAGACTTTAAAACAAGAAATGGGAAAAATTAATAAATCAATGCATATTTTGACAAAATAGCTATGCTATTAACGATGCTGACGTCGCTGATTACCCTTGCATGACCTCAGAAATCAGAGCATATAGCGACTAAACACTGTCAATGCACCCCCCTAGTCCATGTGCAAATTCCTCAAATTTTTATCAAATCTGAAAAATTTGCATAGCGTCAGCTGTAGAATTTAAATGACAACAAGGCCATGTTCACAACAGAGTTGAAGCAGTGCTCCACTTTAAAAATATATTTCATCCACATCAAGGCAGCTCCAGAAACGTAAAATAGCGCAAAGTGTGTGTAAGATATTCATTTAAATGTTCCGGTAGTTTTATTCGATTCGTCCGGTTAGTTTTCATATAATTCAGAAAAACGTAAATTTGGCGACTTCGCTACATGTTGACGCAAAAGGTGAGTTTATAACATTAGCTCAAACTTTGTCATCGTTTCAAATAGCCGAACGTGATTTGGAGCAATATAAAACTGATACATTGAACCTTCTTTTTCTTCGGTTGTTGTGCTTTTAGGTGAAATTTGGAAGCGCTGGAGTGTTCCAAACTTCGAAGTTCGCCCGGAGTTAATATTTTGATGTCCAAATTGTGCCGGGGTTTCTGTTCCGACCATTTTGCGGAAACTTGAACAGTCATGGCAAGATGGTATTGCGAGCTAACTGCAGAAGTTTAAACGAAATCTTAGCGCTCAGTTATCTGTAAATAGCAATTTTATCCAAAAAGTAGTGTTCAATAAATGTAACATCGCGCAAAACTAACGAATATTAGATCAACATATTGACATACATATTATTCCACGATAAATTTCGTATAAAATGCGAAAGTTTCAGGGAAATTGAGTCAGAAATGGTGAAGTTATTAGAGTTTTTAGTCAGGCATACAGCGCGTCATTTATTTCGATCGAGTCACCTTAAAATACATTTTGTTACAATGGACTTAAGATATTAATGTTATGGAAAACTTTGTTTATATATGAATCGAGTAAATATAACGAATCAAAATTCTTTCTTTTTTGTTATTTCTCCGTGTGCAAAGCGCAACCCTAAACGAGACTTTGACGGCTAAAAATAATGACATTTTGCCCAGAACACCCTAAGCGAGACCAAAATCAGAAATTTACACCCCTAAGCGAGACGACGAGCATCCCGTTCCATTTCATATAGGAGTCTCCGCACCCACCCCCCCCCCCCCCCCACCCCCACCCCCCGAGACCTATCTCTTGACTGTTTGATTTGGTTGATTGCATCCAGATCCACTAAACGCTGATATTGAAGCGAGACCTGTCTGCATATCCGTTTCAGCAACGCCTCATTTCGAAACTGAAAAATACCAGTTGTCACTACTCCAAACTAACCAATCACAGAGATCTCAATAAAATCTAAAATTAATACGCTTCGGATGTTATCTAAAAACCAGTTCTGTCGAGGGAAACGAGTTCATTCCTTTTATGAGCTGTTATTGAAGCAACTTGCGAACAGAAGAAACAGAGGTAAGACGCTTATAGGCGTGAATTTGAAAAGTAACTTTAAATCGAAGTAAATGTTAATTCGACTCAGCTGGCCGGAGTGAGCAGTTCAAGCAGCAATTTTGGATATGTTTGGCACCCTTGCACCCTGGTGTAGATTGAGTCTATCGAAAGAAACGAACTCAATGGCGCTAGATCGCTAACTTGGCGTCAAGTCTGTTAATCCTCTTCGTGTTTCGAAATACATAAGGCCTCGGCCATTGGCTTCTGCCATTGGCTTCTGTCGGGTGCTCGTCGTTCCAGTGGCGTCAAGTCTAAACTGGCTAATTTTGGTTTCACCTTCAACCCACAAATATGATAAAGAATTTCTTTTTCCGCCAGTTAACGGATGAACTTGTTGTATTATGATACACATAGACGCGATCGCTAGAGATTAGATACAAAATGAACAATTGACAATAACGTATTGATTGAGAGTCACGTGAATAGTACCTTGTGCAATCTTGTTAGACTCCTGTCGGTGTCTGACATTTGAAGACTGCAGACCGCAGACTGCAGACTACGATTGCTTTTTAGCCATTTACAGAGCAAAATAGTGTTGCCTAAACAGCTAACCACAAGCAGACTGCAGCGAAGGCTAACCGCAAGCAAACGGCAGTGAACCCGCATAATTCGTGTGTCACGTAATAGAAATAATAGACATTCAATAAAGTGCAGGTATAATGACTGTGAGCACATGCATGTACACGACGCTCACAACCTAGCACCAACTTTTTTAGTGTTCTGTGGTACCGAAAATAAGACATTATTGCGGAAGCGTTTTTTTCCTTATCGAAGGGCTCGGCTTTGCGGCAGGTGGATACTAGCGAAGGAAATATAGAATACTTCATGGAAAGTGCGCGCATACGGGCGCACGAGTTTGTGAAGTATCAGAAACCGTGCGCTTTTCACTTATGTTCTTCTTGGGAATACCGAGAAAGTTTCAAGGTAAACGTTGGAATTACAATTTTAAAAATCAAAAACTAAGCGTTTTTGCTTGTGTGGGAAACACCGCCAATCAGCCTTGAATGCAAAACATCGACTTGATACAACTCACACGTCAAAAACCATGATACGCGGCTTCTGATTGGACGTATCATTTTCCTCACGCGTAAGAAAAGTGATACGAGCCATTTAATTGGTTTACATCGGCTTGTGAACGAAAATTTACTTTGCGGCTTTTCAGTGTGTAAATGTTACAAGCAGTAGCAATAATATATCTTACCATTATAAATTACCAATAAAGATTAAGGGGAAGTGAAGCTATCGGTTTTAAAAGAGATACTAGACAAAAGTGTATTTGCTTTGTCCACCAGGATTTGTGAATAAATTTCATTTAAAAAAAGAACACCATGCGAGCACACTATAAGATAATCACTTAGCTTGACAAAGATCCGTATGCAACACGGTGCATTTTAATGTAGGTTGAATAAACCAAGATCCATGATAACAAAGCTCACACGCAGTGGCACAATCATCTCATTGAGCCGTGTTTTTTCTCTATTCATTTATTTCTTTTTTTTACAGTTTATTCCGTGAATGACACTGTAAGATGAAAATCTACCTAATTGGAACAAATAATATTTATTAACACTGACTTTCTACAATACATTTACGTCAAACTGTTTGTATAAATCATTGCGTTTGTATAAAATTCTGTCATCAAAATTAAAAAACAAATGTGGATATCTTTTTTTCATTTGTTCGGATAGGTGTGTTTCATGTCATTTATGCAAACTCAAAGTAAACCGTACATAAGTCTGTTTTGTAACACTAGGAAAGCTTATAAAAGTTTCATGACTGCTGACACTGTTGAATGACATTTGGTGAAATATTCATCCTCAGTGAGAAAAATATCAGCCTTTTGATATTGCGCGTCCTCGTCACATTTTCTCTGGTTATTTTATTCCAATGCAACACTGAAGCAAGCAGCTGACCACAATATCAGCCCAATAATAATTAGCGCTAAACTGACTGAGTACAGTGTAGCGCGACGACTTCCGCTCACCTAACCCTTCAGAAGAGACGTATTATTGTAAAAACTAAAGCACAAAAGTTTAAAAGTAATATATACAGAGGTGAGTGGCTACTTTACAGTTCTTTTTTTCGCATGCAGGGTCTTTTATGCATCTTATTTAAAATTCAGTATATATATACGTGACAATTAAAGAAAGAGTGATTGTTTGTTGTATGGTAAAAAAAAAACATGGAGCCGGGAGCAGGTGTAAAAATCGATCATGTCGTCGATGGTTCTACTGCCCTCGAAAATGAAAAAAAAAACTCATTACAAGTGAGAACTGAATCGAAAAAAAGGCAAATAAAAATACGAATAACGCTCAAATGAATTCTTTGGAGGAAGTAAGCATTCTCTTTGGAAATGATTTGTAAGCAAGAGTGCCCAAGCATAAGGTTTGCATTACTCTTTCGTTACTAATCAGACTTCGTTAGTCCTTCTTACCAGCAACATGAAGAGTGAATAAATGACATAAAATTTCAGTCTAATAATCTAGTATTGATTTGAAGCCGGTATCTGCTCAACGCATATTGCCAATTGCATTCGATGTCAAGGAACAAAAAACAACCTTTGAATCAGATTGGTGCCCTTATGGCAGGTTAAAAGACCAAAATCTATCATATAGCGTCGCTATATAAGAGGATCAGATTGCTATACAAGAGGATAAAATAAGAGGATCCTTGTTTTCTCTTCAATCTTTATTAGTCTTAACCACTCAAGCACTGAAAACGTATCCTCAGTAAATTCACAGGCAGCAGTACGGACGCTAAGTCTGAAATTATTTTAGGGTTATGGAACAAGAAAATGCGAATAAAAAATACTCCAAGTATTTTTATCCTCCTTTTTTTGATATAAAATTCATTCAATATATTGAATTGAAATACTATCTGCAATTTCTTTTAAAAAAATGCCATTACAGTAGAACTAGTTGTCATTGTTGTTGATGAAGTTATTGGTATTGTTTTCTGCTTATTTTCAACACAGACTTTTTTAAACTCAAAAAATCGCCTCATTTCCCGTCATCTGACAAAACTGCTACAATTTAAATTTTGCTAGGCATGATACAAACTAGTTAAAACAGGGAAATGGCTTTCCTTTGTGTTTGTGTGATTCAAGACAAATACATGCAGTACATGTATTTCAATTCAACTAAGAAGAAAATGGCATGAAGTATGTAATAACGTAATTATCCAATTTTGCGCCTGAATCCGGCGCAATTTTAATTTTGGGGAGACAAGGAGAACGTCCTTCCGAGACAGCATGGGTGCTTATTTTTAATACAACATTATTAAAACATCCGTGAAACATGGTAATTAATTTTAATAAGTTATTGTACTTATGTATTAGAAAAAATCAGGAAAAGACTTCGAGCAACTGATTGATCAATAAGCAGGCCCGACAGTAAGCCTAAATAAGAACAGTTTACGCGTCATGCTTGTAATTGGACATTGTAACTGCATGGACAGTACGCGCCATTTGTTCACGCTACCTGTTTTTTTTTTTTTTTTTTGGACTGTTGCACTTAGATGGGTTTCTTTTTTTTTTTTCCGCATAAATTTGGCTAAAAAACAAACTCAACTAATTGGTAACAGGACTTCGCGTCGTCCAATTCGTATGGGTAATCAAATGGTGACGAGTGAAATTAGGAAATAATGTCACGCACGTTTTGTCAAAATTCTAATAATTTCCCGAGCCTTCAGGCGAGGGAAATTAAGAATTTTGACAAAACGCAAGTGAAATTATTCCCTAATTTCACGAGTATACCATTTGGTTACCTTTTAATATCATGGGTGACAACAGAAGTCCATAACTAGAAGTCTACATCTGGTATTGGGGCGCGTGCTATGTCTTTCGCGTGTAGGCTATTTTTAGAAACTGATGTCTCGCGAGAAAATGACGTAACCCACTATTTCGACACGATTGGAGTTCTAAGTTGCGGCCGAATATTTTGGAAAGTGGCAGGTGAAATAAATCAAATCACATCAAAACACTTGACAGGCCATTCTCTTTAATTCTCAAATTTCGACAGAAGTAGTATCGTAGATAGTGATTTCAAACGTCTGTTCAGTGGCATTTGAAGGCGAGTGAAAAGGCAACCCGTCGCCGGGTTTCCGTAGACAAACTCACAAAACAAACAGGTCGACTTTTTATAATTTACGAGAGAATTTATGAACAGAAGTTCCCCAAACTTTTAGTAGTTAAGTGTGTCTTTATTTTGTACAGCATATCCGCGTGTTGAAATACTGAACAACATACACAACACAATAGCTGCACACTGCGAAGTGCCCGAGAAGCACAACTTGGATTAAACTTTTGACGGATGTGAATGAAATCATCATTGTTCGATGAATTAAACTCGTATTTCTATTCATATTAAAACAAGTACATTACCTTAGTCAGTCTTTTGTTTTCATGCCGTCCTTATAATTCCAAAAACATGCGAAACTCGCCAAACTTGTCGTTTTCTCTGAATGTTGTTCTCAAACGAATCAAACTTCATTCTGTCCATTCCGCGCTCGATGTTGAGCGCTTCAGGGACCACGGTTTTGTTTTTCAAAATAGCAACGAACCTGTGCCAAAATGCACTTGCTCTCTTAATGCCTGTCTTCATCTTGAGAGTACCATTAATCTTTAGTGTCTTCGCATTTTGAATTTGACTCGGAATTAGTCTATCTTGCCCGCTGCCATTTCGTATTCTGACTCCAAAACACTGAGGTCCTCTCGCTTATTTGGATGCTCCGAATTTTTACAACTTCGATGCTATCGTCATCGATGAAAGATGGCCTGATGATTCTTGTCCGGACGATTTAATCCTCACAAAACGGAAATTACGATGACCAACAAACAGAAATTTCGTAATGCCGTTCGCCCGGATTCGCCCGAGTTCACTCGTCCTCTGCAGTTCTGCTTTTCTTCAAAAATTTATTCAACCAATCAAAGGCGCGAATTAAAAAATACTTCAATATGATTGGCTACTTGTTCGCGGCAAAGCTGTTCTAAAAATAGCCTACACGCGAGGAACGCGAGGTACACGCGAAAGACATATCTCAAAGCCTATTACCAGAGATGTAGACTTCTAGTTATGGACTTCTGGTGACAAATTACGCGTACAATCTTAGTTTTTTAACTTGTTTATTGTATCGTTATTAACGAACCGGCTGGAAACGACGACCGTGTAAAACGCTCAAAAATCTGCTCAATGCCATTCATGTTATCACTAAAAGTTTATAAGACGACCAAACAAACTGGCCAAGGGGAAATTCAAGCGAAAATGTGCAAAATTTAAGCTATAAATCATCTATTAAACTCCTGTACGCCATCTTGGCACTGAGACATGGGAAACGTCGCCATGGCAATTTTGTAATTTCACATGTGAAATTATAAATTAGCGCTAAAATTTCGCGCCAAAATTAAGGAGTAATTTGTCACCCATGATATTATGTTTGTAATCATACTCGAAATTTAACAAATCTGACTCCCGCTTCGCGTTCATCCGACTCGTGTACAGATTGAATTTGAGTCCACTCAGTCCTACAACGTTCCGAGTTGTACTCCACTAAGTTCAGTCCTGACCATTACATATCAGTAACTGAATACGTACGGTACATATCTGCCCGAGGATCGATGCCGACGTTTTTGTAATAAGGACGCCTATTGAGATAGAGACGCGCTTTAGGAGTGAGCGCGCCTAATAGGGTGGGGGTGGGGAGCTAACTGGAATAAGAGCCCTTGTTAGATAATAGGCCCTTTTTAAAAAACAATATGTATTGACATGGAAGCGCTTATTTTGAAAGAAGGAGCTCACGTTGTAATCATTATTATAAAACCGTACATTTCAATTTATTTATTGGCGTGCACCTTATTCAGCTTGACGTCAGTTGTTTGCGTCAGCTGCTGTTATTGTAAAATAGACCCCCGCATTCCTGGAAACTTCGATGTATTTCAGTGGAATTGAACGTAACGGCTTATATTGAAGGTTGCACGCAAACATCTTCTATTTTCATTTTGCGAAACGTCAGTCTACTTGCAGGCTATTGATATTGCTGACAAACGTGAACGTATGACGTTAGCCTGTGTGTGTTTGCTTAGATCACTTCAATCATAGTTAAATAGGTTAATTATTGCGGCCAAACTCTTCCCTTTGGAAGAATATCAATTTTCGCATGGAAAACAGCGAGATAACCGCCGCTGCAGGTGTCAAGGAAGTTGTAGAACCGTTAATAGGTCTTAATAAAAACGTGCGTTTACCCACGACTAGTTAAATATAGGTTGAAAACGTTTTCAATTGACTTGCCGTTAACAAATAAGAACGTTGCGAGAGACTGTAAGCATTCATTTTTCACAAGGCTTTTTCATTTTCAGGTAGGTTAATTTCACTAATTTAGTTTAGAATTTGTACCCCTGAAAATACCAAAAGCTGTTTAACTCAATTGCACTGATCGCTGCATTAAAGCGCGCTTTTTTAAAAGGAGTTAAAAGGGCTTCTTATCCGGCTCGAAGTTGACAATTCCGGCTTTTATGTTAAGTATTGACCAGTGATAAAGATGGGTTAAATTGAATAAAAGGACTTAAAGCCAGCATACTTTCGGAAGTTGAAGTGATAAATTTTACGCATGAGTAGTCTTCATCCCTCAATTTTACGGTGGATATTATTTCTAACTTGTTAGAAACTTAAGGTGGCCCGCAGGTATTTATTTGTAAAACGCGTTTTTGAAACCTGATAGAAGATTCCTGAAATAATGTAAAATCATAAAAATTGTGACGAAGCTATAAGCAGATTTCTTAAGCCTTCTTTTTGAATAAAACGCGATTGTTTTTAATATGCCACGGTGAAATTTTTTGTAATGACCTCAAACAGGCTGGCAAACTGTTAAAGTTCACTCACAGCAACTTACATAATATTTCTAACCGTAGGTATTACAAAATAGCGACTTCTTAATTTTGCTCTTAAAACTGCCACATTATTGTGTCCGTCTCAACTGCTGCATAAATGTGATAGCTATCTTAACCAAATACCTACCCCTTTAAAGGCTCATACCACTTAAAACTTTTGTGTAAAAGTTTAAAAGATTGGATGTTTACATCAATAAAGATGGAGAATCTTACGCCGAAATATTGAGAAAATCAAACAAATGATATAATTGCAGCTTGCAAAAAATCTGTCAATTTGTTTTCCATTATTTTCAAGCTAAAGCTAGAACACGATATCTGAAAGGTTCATGCCAAGTTTCAGCGTGTTTCTTCGTACGGTTTGAAGAATTTCGAACGGAAAGTAAGGTGCTTTTGCTTTCTAAGTTGTCGTTGTTTTGCAAACCTGCATGACTTAATTAATTATTCTGTGTTGTTGGACAAGCGCTGTTAATTTCAAATTCCCCACGGTTTGCTATTGCTTGGGAATTGCACGTTCAAAAGCAAAGTTTCAAGGCCCCATTTACATGGGAAGAGGATAATCCTAGCACTAGGATCATCCTCCTTCCATGTAAAATTGGATAATCCTAGTGCTAGGATCATCCTAGTACTAGGATTATCCGAGCGCGATATGTTTTCTGCATTCAGTTTACATGGTGGGATGATCCTAGCGCTAGGATGATCCTAGCCCAAGCCGATCAAAAGTAACATTTTGCATGTAAACTGAATTGAAAGTTGAAAACATATCGCGCTCGGATGATCCTGGTGCTAGGATGATCCTAACACTAGGATCATCCTGTTTTACATGGAAGGAGGATGATCCTAGTGCTAGGATCATCCTCTTACCATGTAAATGGGGCCATATCAGTGAGCTGGGAATTCAAAAGCATTTGACACGAATGCTCTAGTTTTAGTATGATCATAAATTTTATCAATTTTGAGCAACGTTAAAATTGAGCTCCCAAAAAATGAGAAGAAAAAAAGGAAATTTTTTCCTTGTTACTAAAGCCCCAGTAGTCATTATCGAAATAAATTTCACCGCACGATTAGAATTCTTGTTGGGTTTTACATGTAATCCTAATCATTAAAATTGGCATCCTGTCGGCAGGTAGCAAATTAATGTTAAGAGATACAACGAACTAATTTGAATTACAATTTTAATCTGATGATCAAGACTTGCAAAAGACGAAATCTCTAATTTACTTTGATTAGTGTCAGGTGCAAAGAAGGCCGCATTAAATCTTCCTGTGGCAGTTTATCAGTTGAACTAGGTTTTATCTTTCCTTTTACTGTAATAATCATTGAAGTCGTAATGTAAAAAGGTTGATTTGTATTCCATGCATGAGTACAGGGGATAAACATAAAAATGAGCTGACCTTTTTCAACTGATACAATTTTTATAAACATCACAGACTGGCCGGTAATGGAAATCAACCAATGTTCATGCCATGAACGATATCGAGGACTCGAAGAGCGAAATATTCATCGAACTTCCGCGATTTGACAGTTTTATTAAGTTCTTTCGTCAAACAACCACGATTTTACAGTTTTATTACGCACATTAAGTACATCGAACGTGTCCAAAAGACTTGGTGTCTTATTCTTCTCGTTATTCTAGCACGTTCTTGGCTTCGATGTTAAAAATTTCTCTGAAATGAATGCACCAAACCAAACTGAATAATTTGTGTTCACAGTATTCGCTTCACTTAACTGACAAGCATTGTACTTAAGTTGTATTTCTTGCACGGTGGAATATTTAATTTAATTTAGTAAGAGTCAACACAGAAATCTGATTGGAGGTAAAAGAAGTTAATATGTTCAAAGACGGTGGTCGTTTCTGAGCCGATGATACTCATTGGCTGACTTAAGAGAACCTTTGTGACAGTTTCATCGGCTTAGCTTCGGCGGATATTGAAACTTCTTCGCATAATCATTTGTTACAAGAACATAAAAAACTCCTCTAGTTGAAAACGCATTTGTTATCTTTTTTTCAGAAACCTCTATTGCGTCACCATGCCATTTCAATCCAACCTTTGTGAACAACACTGGGCGCCATTTGCAACCTCTGTTACCACGGCAACTGTGTCCGCCATTCTGTGTGTCATAACAGTACCGGGTAACTTACTTATTTGCTGGGCTGTTATTTGGAACCCAACAAGAAACCTCAAGACTCCATTCAACTACTTGGTACTTAACCTAGCCATTGCCGATCTGATTGTGGGAATTGTGACAGAGCCAGTGTTTGTCGGCTACCATACAAACGAAGCTCTTAAACACCCTGTCTTGAGTGTACGATGGGTGGTTTACACGTCGTATTTTATGACTTCGACAGCATCAGTCTTAAGCATAATGGCTCTAGCGGTCAACAGATATCAAGTAGCGACATCGAACCGCATCGAAAGAGGCAAGGTCTCCAGTGCAGTTGCAACATCTGTGGCCCTGTGGATATGCTCCCTCAGTCTTCCTCTTCTCTACTTAGCCGTTGGCTTCTACCTGCTGGCTTTTATTTTTGCCAATACAGCAGTTGTGATCAGCGTTGGTGTCCTCGTATTCGTCAACTACCGGATCTATCACAGTCTTCAAGAACACGAAAAAAACTCTGAGCACATTCGAAGCAGTCGAGACCGACAGAAGCATGTAAAACGAGAACAAAAAATCACGAAGTCGTTTCTCCTAATAATTATTTCCTTTTTAGCGTGCGCTGTCCCTTCGTTAGTAATGATCTATGTAATCAACCTATGTAGCACGTGTAACTGTGTTCTTATTCACTGGTTCCGAGATTTGCAATACTTGTTCCTTCTACTGAATTCTGCTACTAATCAGTTCCTTTACGCCTGGCGAATGCGCTCCTTTCAGGCAGCGTTTAGAACAATTCCTGCTATACAGTGGCTTACAAGAAACGCTGGAAACAGAATTGATCAATCCCAGTCGCAAACGGACACCGTGTTGTCAGAAGGGGCAGGTAGGCAGGTGGATGATCGTAAGAATGAAGGAAAACCGTCTTGACTGAAAACCAGATTCTCTCAAGGTGGATTGTTTAAAATTAAAGAAATCGTGTAAGGAGTATTGTCATACTGCTGTGCCATGCTCCATACCCATAGAAGGTCTACCGATAAGTCTTTTCTTTCCCTCATTTCTTTTCCCATAAAGCCTTGTATTGTTTAAGTCTTTTAAGACTGAAACAATATGCGTAATATGACTTTATAAAAATCTGCACGATCCACAGAAATAGTACACCAAGAAGTTCAAACATAATGGTGCAGTGGAATGTTAGCATTTGTCGTGATCTTGTACATAACAATAAATTAATAAAAAAAAACATAATAAAGATGCTTCATATCGAATGTGATGTGACCTCTAAGACTATGCAACATTTCAACATAGCCTGAAATGATTGAAAAGTACCTTTTATTGTTACATACTCTCCACCCACCCCCCTTTCACTCTCGCCCCAGCTCAACACAAACACACTCCCAGGTTCTAAGGCACTTCACTGATTCAGGTCTATATACAGATCTGTTTGTAATCACACTCGTGATTAAACAAATCGGACTCCCGCTTCGTCATCCGACTCGTGTACAAACTGAGTTTGAGTCCACTCAGTCCCACACCATTAAAATAAAGATGCTTCATATAGAATGTGATGTGACCTCTAAGATTATGCAACATTTTAACATAGCCTGAAATGATTGAAAAGTACCTTTTATTGTTACATACTCTCCACCCACCCCCCTTTCACTCTCGCCCCAGCTCAACACAAACACACTCCCAGGTTCTAAGGCACTTCACTGATTCAGGTCTATATACAGATCTATTTGTAATCACACTCGTGATTAAACAAATCGGACTCCCGCTTCATCATCCGACTCGTGTACAAACTGAGTTTGAGTCCACTCAGTCCCACACCATTAAAATAAAGATGCTTCATATAGAATGTGATGTGACCTCTAAGATTATGCAACATTTTAACATAGCCTGAAATGATTGAAAAGTACCTTTTATTGTTACATACTCTCCACCCACCCCCCTTTCACTCTCGCCCCAGCTCAACACAAACACACTCCCAGGTTCTAAGGCACTTCACTGATTCAGGTCTATATACAGATCTGTTTGTAATCACACTCGTGATTAAACAAATCGGACTCCCGCTTCGTCATCCGACTCGTGTACAAACTGAGTTTGAGTCCACTCAGTCCCACACCATTATTAATCGTACTCCACTAAGTCCAGTCCTGGCCATTACATATCAGTTACCAAATACGATAAACCATTATAGATTTGCCCGAAAATGGATACCGATATTTTTGTAAATGAAGGATACCTAATAGGGTGGGGAGCTGTGCTGATGGGTAACAGCCCCTGGCTGTTGGAAAATAGGCGGTTTATATTAAAAAGAATATGTATTGACGTGGAAGCACAACATGCCGAATAACATGCCGAGACCACTGGCCACGACATACACCCTAAATATGCGAGCATTCCGGAAACAGGCGTGAATAATAAGGACAAAAGGTCATTTCTGGAGTCATTGCACTCGTTCCTGGACAAAAACTCTGTTAACAAAAGAGCACCCTTCCCAAGGGTTTATGCGTCACCAGTTGCCTCCTTAGGGGACAACGAACAGTAACGTCTTAGTTTGCATACTTGCATTCTGTTTCTCTTGCAGAGTCATTTCCCTGAAGAAGACCGCAGAAGGCAGTCGAAAATTCAGTTGTTTTAATATTTTAGATCCGGCTGCTATGTAATTGTAAAATAGACTGTCCGCCTCCCGGCATACCTGGAAACTTCGCTTATTTCAGTGGAACTGAACGTAACTGCTATTGTAGCCTGCGCACAAACATCTTCCTTTTTCATTGTTCGAGTCGTCAGTCTACTGCAGGCTATAGTAATAGTGCTGACAAACGTAAACGTATGACGTAAGCTTGTCTCTGTTTGCCTAGATCACTTTTGCGGCCGAACTTTTCCACTTTGGAATACTAACTTCGTATTAAGAAATGGTCAATTCCCGGGGTCAATTGTTACTGATCAAATTCCTCTTCACAATTTCAAACAAAAGCCTTTTCTTGTTTGTCGTGCTGAGGGAATTGAACCGAAGTTTTGTGATTATCGGAAAATTGTCGGTGTGGCAAATTAGCAAAGTTACGGAAGAGAAGGGGGGAGTGGAAAGTTGCGTGTCAGAGATGCTGTTTTCACAGGGATACCCAGGGAAGGAAATTTGCGTCAATGCACCTGGTATTTGAAAACAAGTCATTCAACGATTTACAAGTGCGCGTGAGTGCGCGTAATTGATGCCAATTTTTCACACTACCTGCGTCAATTAGTCAGCGGGTAGATTTTAGTGCTTAGGGATTTCATCGTGAGGTTGATTTTGAATTCACCATTTGTATACCCTTCCCCCATAATGCCAAACACTATCCAGCAGTTTTTAGTATAGGCACAGTGACTGTGGTATAGGTAATCACATGGGGCCGAGTAAATTTGTATAGGTAATCACATGATTTCGAGTGCAATTAGGAATAAATAAGCACGAGTAAATTTTTCAAAGGCTAACAAAATTGCACGAGCCCGTAGGGCGAGTGCAATTTGTAGTCTTTGAAAAATTTACAAGTGCTTATTTATTCCTAATTGCACGAGAAAAATCATGTGATTACTTATTAATAATATACATGAAAAAAGGGACAGAGAGAAAAAGAAAACCAGTTGAATTTTGACACCGCGCGCCTTTTCTGATTTTTCATTCAATTGATTGGTTGAAGCACAGCAAACACATGTCAAGTTCAAACTTTCTGTAAACTTGGGAATTTGTGGTTTTTCAAACGTTTTTGAAGCACAACTCGGTTAACAATAACCGACTAAAGAGAATGTACATATTAGACTGTGAAAGCTCGGCGTAAACTGAAGAATTAGACGGCGGCCGTTTTGGAAACCGAGATGTAAGCTTCGAGCGGCCAAAGATGAAAGAAACCTGGCAGTTGATAAATGCAAAAAGCCACCACAAACTACAGATATGTAAGTGCTTCTGGCGTTTTGGCACCAAAAAATTCCTACTGTCATAGCACGTCCACTTCTTCTTCGGTTGAACTTCGCGCTTTTATAGTTGGACGTTTTCCCATGACAGACCGGCGAAGAACTTGGTCGGCGAAGAACTTACTTGCCGGATTGAAAAACTTGTATCCTTGTTTATTTATATGCCTGTCGAGTGTAGCTATTATCATTCTGTAAGCTGTCTGGTTCCAAGACAAGCCGTCACTGTTTTGTCCTTTTACTTTAGGGCAGAACTGTTAGTTCGGCTTGCTGGCTCGTTTTCCTCTATTTTGTTGGCGATATTTTTTTCTCTTCGCTTGACGTTTTCCGTACATTTAGCCAGAATGAGGTGCTAATAATTGTATTTGGTTTCTTAGAACTATCTTTTAGGTGTTTTACTGTTGTTTACCTAGCGAAAACCCCGGTCGTTGTTTTCGTCCGCGTCTATTTGTAATGAGGCCCTGCCAGGGTAAATTCCGACAAGCGACACGGGCCAAAAAGTAGCGACAGCGCTCAAACGAAATACCGACAAACGACTGACGAAGCCAAATGTATGTCGCTAAATTTCCGACAGCGTTGTGTAGCCTTGACAAAACGCCGACACGAGACATTTTAAAATTCCGACAAGCGACCTGGGACACCCCCCTGGCAGGGCCTCTGTAATTTGCACTGGTGTTACACTTTTTGCACTGGTGTTACCTCTGAACTGCACTGCTCTCAGCCAATCAGAATCGAGTAATTTTTTCATGTATATTATTAAATGATTTATAATATCACGCATGTTTTCAGAAGTTGCAGACGTTGCCCGAGTCGCGCAGCAACGAGGACAATTTCTGCAACTTCTGAAAACACAAGGGATATTATTCCTTAATTTTACGAGAAAACATGCGATTACCTGTTTATGGCATAGAGGACAAAATTTTCGGAAATTCTTCACGGTGCGAAGCTAAATTTAGCCAGCGGAACGAATAATCCTTTCTAAAATCACACAGAAAAACGAAAAGATCGAGTAAACTGCTTCGATCAGACAGCATAACTGTGACAGTTGTGCTTATGTAAGCTTAATTCTTAATGTGAGCCGTGACAATGAAAGAAGAAACAAGCGTACACTCATCGCGGCATATTTACTTATTGACTGAGTGCGAGGGCCGGACGGGAAAATATTTGACTCGAGTTCAGGAGGTGCGGACCGAGCGCAGCTCGAATCCTGACCGTTCGATCCAGAGTCTAGCGCACTAAACATTAGGCCACCTCGCCTCCCATGCTGGTAAGCGTCTAGGAGTATTTCTACTCCCCCCTGGATGAGATTTTAGTCCATCGCAGGATTATTAGTATTACCGTATTTTCTCAATTAAACGCCCCCAGCGTTTATTTCAAAATTGGCCTTGTGGACCCGGCGTTTATTTGAAGCCGGCGTTTAATCGGGGCCCAGCGTTTATTTATGAACTGCAATTTTCTGTCATTTTTTCAGATTGATTTATTATCACCCATTCTCTGAGACATAGGGCAGTTTGTCAACGCGGAACGAGTTTTCCCTTCCTACCGCCCTGGCAAACTGTCCCTGAGTCTTTGAGGATGATTATTACCAAAAATTACAGCATTATATACAGCATACGGATATTGCAATCTGGATGTGCGGCAAACAGAATGCAAAAAAGTCCCGCATAAACGTTGATTAAGATTATCAAAATACATACACCTTATTCGATGGTTTAACATAATACGCGCGGATACACCTAATTGCAATATCGTTGACATATTAAAAAGAAAAACGAAAAAGGTTACATAGGAATAAATTAGCTTAATCATCATAGCTTCCATCATTAACAGGAAACTCACGAGTTTATATCAGGGTGAGTACAAATATTAATCCTGCTATAAGATAAATTGATTTACGTCTATTTTGAGGCGTTTTGATGCCGTTTCTTCTGGCGAATTTCAAACATATCTTTGTTATGTCTAATTAATTCCTATTTGCCGTTTTTCTTTTTGCTTTTTTCTATGACAACGTTATTGCAATTGGGTGTATTTTGCGAGTTGCGTAGTATTTTTCCGAGCCCCGAAGGGGCGAGGAAAAATACGAGCAATGAGCAAGAAAAACTGTGGTTGTGCCGCGCTTTGCAAGATTTCAGACAAATTTTGCCAGCCTACGTATATCGCAGGATATCTGTTATGTACGGATGACGGATGACAATGACTTTCTGACCATATATGGGCATCGCGCGAATTTGTTGAATGATAACGTGGCATATTTTGCGCGTTCTTTTGCCCTGATATGGTAAAATGGCGCAAAAGTGGAATAATGAGATAGCGTACTAATATGTCGAAGTAGTACTATATTCAATATGAGAAAAATCAACTTGCTGGCTCGAATGCTAATAAACGCCGGGGCCTCGATTAAACGCCCCCCGGCATTTATATAAACAACCATTTTTACCCGGCGTTTATACGAGGCCGGCGTTTAATTGGGGTCCGCCCTTTAATTGAAAAAATACGGTATGCATTTTACCTTTTGTTCTCTCTAAGATGTCTCTGACAATTTGTTACGACTTTCAAACTTGTCCGCTAGTGACTGCGAATTGTCACATACTGGCAATTAACTGACATTTGCATAACAATACAGCGAGAAAAACCCAGAAATGGGAAAGGTTCTAAACGTCGCATTTTACAAACGCCGAATCAAATTGCAGAATTAAGTGCATGTAAAATGCGAGGTTTAAAACTATAAAATACGACAGACTTGAATTAAATGCGAGTTCAGTCGAATATTCGACTGTTCCAGTTTCATTGCCGTTCATAGCCGGTTTTCTTTGCGGAACAACGACGTGAAATGACCAGATTTTGCGTTTTGTGGACAGCCTAAACCACGACGGATAAGTTTGGGTTTTTATATTTGGAATTGAACGCTCGGCAGCAATTAAGGACGTTCGCGCTAATTGTTTATGCGCATCCTTACTGCGCACGTAACTGCTGTCGCAACGCTACGCCACGTCATGCATCGAGCGCACGCGCTGAGGAAACTTTCCAACCACATATAGGGTGAGTAGCCGTTGCGATAACTTCGCTTGCAGTTTGCTCGCTTAAATGGTCGGTGACCCCTAGTTTTTTCTTAACAGATCATTTTTGTTAACGATTATCTACGTTTTGTGAGAAAATGAAAAAAATCTATCGATTAAAAGGTTGATTTTTTTTGCCCCACGCACGTTCGAATTCCGCTTTTTGATCTTTTCGTTTTACTGTACGACGGGTTCAAATGCCTCTTCCAGGGCTAAGTTTTGCATAAAAGATGGCAACACTTAAAATTATTTACGCAACAGACGCACTTCTTCAAAATATCACCAAGATCGTTTGCCTCCGTTTTCTCATCATCGATAATTTAAACTACAAACCTTGAAAGCCGTGCGAAATTACGTGCGCCAATTTTTCAAAATCAGGGTAGTTTTCTACAGACTTTATCTCTGAAACGAAGTCGGTGACCCCCACTTTTTTTTGTATTTCTGACACAAGTAACTCATTATCCGTCCTCAGTAAAAATTTTAGAAAAATCTATCGACTAGAAAATTTTCGCGCGAACGTCCTTAAATGCGACACAATTAAATGCGGCGTTTAAAACCAAATGCTGATTTTTTTAATTCGAGTCGACTCGAATTAGTATTATATTCGGCGCATGTAAAATGCGACGTTTAAACCAGGCCTGACACAAGCTGCAAAACACTTAAATTTCATTAACTGGTATGTAAGCAAAAAACCAGTTTTAAAATGGAGAGGAACTACATATACAACTCTTTTAATTTTATTTTGCCTTAAAGGTTGATAAACAATGACTTCTGGTGTTGCTTATGTCCATGTCTTAGGTCAGGTTGTGAAAAGGAAAATGATATCATTAATTATTGATCATGTAGGTAGGTGTAATTATTGTCATATAAGTGTTATGAAAAAAGGTGTCATTATTCAAGTCTTTGGTCTTCAGCGAAAAGGACGTTTTCTCGCGGCACGACTTCTCATTTTCAGACTGAAGTGTTTGCTTCCAAGAAACTATAACATAACAGGTAAATTGGGCTTAACTAAAGATTCAGAATTTTACCATCAGAAGTGCAACGTGGATTTCAAATATATAGAAAGTCTAAGTTAGTCCTTCCGTTTTAGGACCTTTTAGTAGTGCTTTCCGCAACAGGAAGTCCCAGTTCGCGAATACGAACAAAGTCAACTTTTACATTTTTCATGTTTTTCATTTGTTTTCTTTTTTCTTTTTTACTTTTTCCATTTTCAGTCAGAGTTTTCGTTCTAGCTGAAATGTCTGCATTTCTTTTTCAAGTTATCGAGTCTTTACATGATAAATTTTCTTGGTTGAAGGCACGGCGGCAAACGGCCTCTTAAAAGTTGTTCGAACTTAGTTCAGTTTTTACCACCGTTTTAACACTTCAGCTATAGTTTATTTATTGCTGATGAACCTGTTTAAATATTTATCACTGATGTTACTCTTTCAGATAACAAATTTGAGATATACAGCTATTTCAATAAACGTTGTCAGATCAAAGCTTAAAGACAAGACCGATAGGTAGTAAGGGTACCGCACGCGCTGAATACTAATGAGATATAACGACATGACAAACGTGAATTTGCATGTTTTCTTTCTCTTCCGACATGTGGAAACAAAAGGTATTTTTAGCTGCACTAAATTTTTGGAAAATTTTCAAAACTTTAAGTCTCTTCTTTATAAACAGAATTTCTTGACAGAATTTCAATACACGTTAAAACCTTGTATGTTTGCGTTTATTTTATCGGTTGTTATAAACAGCTGGCTTTCTTTGCATCATAAAGCTGGCTCAGTCGAAGCGTCTCCATTATAAGCGGTTCGCTTAAGCAATCCATGATTAACAATTTCTTTCTTCTTTCGAAGAACGTTCTGAATCTTTTTTTCGGCACCAATCCTCCGCAATTCACATTTCGGTATTTTTTAGGTTAATTCTGAGGTATACTTCAAATATCTTCGAACATAATCTTCGAAAATCTTAAGTTTGTTTAGGTACATGTATAGATGGAAGTATTTTGAAATCTCTGCGAGCCTTCAGGGATACACTTGGAAATTAAAGTGTAAGGAGATTTTCGGTAATCTTCACAAACCGATTCAAGGTAAGCGCACTGTTGAAGATATTCAGCCTTGTATAAAGCAATTCTTATCAAAAGCGAACGCCCGCCCGACTACTAATGTAACTATTTCGCTCGCTTGTGAGCGCACAAGGGAGGGATTGTTATCAACGAGCGCGCAATTTGTGATTACGCTCATCGGCCGAAATGAACACGTTTGGTTCTCGTTTACGACCAAGCCTAGTCACGTTTTGTTCAGTAAGGACACACGTTATTTTTGCACAGTCACCATTACGAATATTTTGATTTGGTAATGAAGTAAGAGGTGCATCGCTGAGGTAGTTGAATTAGAGATCCAACAGGGGCACCCAACGGAGGTGTTCCGCAAGGGTTTTTGTGCTGGCTGGGAATGATGAGCTGTTGGTGTTGCTGGGAGATGATGTGTTCGGTCTGCTGGGAAAGTTTTCTCTTTTGGAAGGGGCTGACACGGCATGGAAATGACGTAAGTGGTTTCATGGCTAGGATAAGTTGCTTTTGTCACTCCTTTAGTTACCCTCTGACCTGTTTGCCTTCAAAACAGTCAGATTATTGCCTGAAGGCACCAAATGAAGCGCGGAAAGATTCTTCTTCGATCTGCGCGAACTGAAACTAAGACAGTCTAAGCCTTTCCCCACCCAGGTGTATAAATGGGTACCGGCGAATTTAATGCTAGGGGTAATCCTGCGATGGACCAGAATCCCATCCAGGGGGATTAGAAATACTCCTAGTCGCTTCATGCTACGGAAACTGGGATAAGCTCCGGCCTGATGGGCCACTTGGCTCGTATGCAGACTTTACTTGCCAGAAAGAGAGGATTGTTACTGGTTATGTTTCAGTGAGAATAGCGAGAAAGGCTCTGACACAAGGTGCAAAACACCTGAATTTTGTTTTCACTGGCTAAACTTTTCAAGTTGTTTCCCCGCGTCTTCAAAAAATCGATATTCATAGCTGTGGTTTGATTTCTCTCCGCAAATTTAAGTTACATCTTCATCTAGATGTTCAAAGATAATGTTTTTTATGGGTTAAGTTGTCTACTACTACTTTCAGAATAGTTTACAGCGTTCATAATCCGCAATATCAAATTGACGTAGCTCCTTTGAAAGATTCAAAATTCCATACTTATTATTCTGCTTCAGCCTCATGCTGATTTTTATTTTGATATTGCATAAAGCTTACGTTTAAGTTTTTCTTAGTCCATCGTGTCAAAAAGCATTTGACACGAATGCTCTAGTTTTAGTATCATAATTAAAATGTTAATCTGATGCTCGAAACTTACAAACGACGCACTCTCTGATTTACTTAATTCATAACAGGTTCAAAGAAGCTCGCATTCTATCTTCCTGCATGTGGCAGTATATCAGTTGAACTAGGTTTTATGTTTCCTTTCACAGCAATATAATCATTGGAGTCATAACCGGCGTAAAAAAGTTGATTTGTATTCCACGAGTACAGGAATAAATACATAAAAAGCTGACCGTTTTAAAATCTATAAGTGTTCTACTTTTTCTTCAACTGATATAATTCTTATAAAATAACAGACTGCCAATGAAAATCAACCTGTATGATCGCAAAAGAATTTTCTAGATGCAATGAACGCACCAAACTGAAAAATTTTTGTTCACTGTATTCGATCACTCAACAAGCATTGTATTTCAAGCAGCGGCGTTTCTTACAGGGTGGAATATTTAGAACAATTAGTAAGAGCAAAGCCAGAAATCCTATTCGGGTGAGAAAGGTTAATATGTTCAAAGACGGTGGTCGTAGCTGAGTCGATGATCTCATTGGTTGATTTTAGAGAACCTTTGTGACAGTTTCATCGGCTTAGCTTCAGCGGACTCGATCTCAAATTTGACAATTTGTTAGATGAACAGAAAAAGAACTCCTTAACCTCAAAACTAATTGCTTATTTTTGTCATTTAGATACCGCAATTGCCTCACGATGCCATTTCAATCCAACCTTTGTGAACAACACTGGGCGCCATTTGCAGCCTCTGTTACCACGGCAACCGTGTCCGCCATTCTGTGTGCTATAACAGTACCGGGTAATTTACGTATTTGCTGGGCTGTTATTTGGGACCCAACAAGAAACCTCAAGACTCCATTCAACTACTTGGTACTTAACCTAGCCATTGCCGATCTGATTGTCGGAATTGTCACAGAACCAGTGTTTGTCGGCTACCATGCAAGCGAATCTCTTAAACACACTGTCTTGGGTGTACGATGGGTGGTTTACATGTCGTATTTTATGACTTCGACAGCATCGGTCTTAAGCATAATGGCTCTAGCGGTCAACAGATATCAAGTAGCAACTTCGAACCGCATCGAGAGAGGTAAGATATCCAGTGCAGTTGCGGCATCCGTGGCTGTATGGATATGCTCCCTTGGTCTTCCTCTTATCTACTTAGCCGTTGGCTTCTACCTGCTGGCTTTTATTTTTGCCAATACAGCAGTTGTGATCAGTGTTGGTGTCCTCATATTCGTCAACTACAGGATCTATCACAGTCTCCAAGAACACGAAAAAAACTCTGAACACATTCGAAGCAGTCGAGACCGACAGAAGCATGTAAAACGAGAACAAAAAATCACGATGTCGTTTCTCCTAATAATTATTTCTTTTTTAGCGTGCGCTGTCCCTTCGTTAGTAATGATCTATGTAATCAACCTATGTAGCACGTGTAACTGTGTTCTTATTCACTGGTTCCGAGATTTGCAATACTTGTTCCTTCTACTAAATTCTGCTACTAATCAGTTCCTCTACGCCTGGCGAATGCGTTCCTTTCAGGCAGCGTTTAGAACAATTCCTGTGATACAGTGGCTTACAAGAAAATTCTTTGGAAGCAAAAATGATCAATCCATTCCCACACGAACAACGCCTTGTCAGAAGCAGCAATTAGGCAGGTAGATGATCATAAGAATGAAGAAAACTCGTCTTGATTGAAAACCAGATTCTCTCGAGGTCGCGTAAGGAGTATTGTTATATTGACTTAAGACCGGAATAGGATGGTGTATTGATAATTCTTCTCTTTCGCTACATTTATTTAATGGAAGTGCAAAAAGTGTATTCATGACTTTCATTTATGTAAATTTGTATAGAAATTTCATGACGTAATTAATATCGATGCCATTTTTCACCCGTCAAAATTACGAACTGCAAGTTCACCATGACTGTGTTTTTTTTTTCTTGTTATGGTCTAATAGTCCGGCGTCTTGGCTCGAAATTTCAGGTGAATTGTGCACTTTTTCATACAAGGATGAAATTTGGCACACTTAAAGTGGTCACCAAAAAATCACGATGTCGTTTCTCCTAATAATTATTTCCTTTTTAGCGTGCGCTGTCCCTTCGTTAGTAATGATCTATGTAATCAACCTGTGTAGCACGTGTAACTGTGTTCTTATTCACTGGTTCCGAGATTTGCAATACTTGTTCCTTCTACTGAATTCTGCTACCAATCAGTTCCTTTACGCCTGGCGAATGCGCTCCTTTCAGGCAGCGTTTAGAACAATTCCTGCTATACCATACAGTGGCTTACAAGAAACTTCGCTGGAAACAGAATTGATCAATCTTATTCACAAAAGGACACCGTGTTATCAGAAGGGGCAGGTAGGCAGGTGGATGATCATAAGAATGAAGGAAAATCGTGTTGACTGAAAACCAGATTCTCTCAAGATGAATTGTTTAAAATTAAAGAAATCGTGTAAGGAGTATTGCCATACTCCTGTGCCATACTCCATACTCAGAGAAAGTTTACCGATAAGTCTTTTCTTTCCCTCATTTCTTTTCCCATAAAGCTTTGTATTGTTTAAGTCCCAATGTGTAATACGACTTTATAAAAATCTGCACGATCCACAGAAATAGTACACCAGGAAGTTCATAACATACTGGTGCAGTGTAATGTTAGCATTTGTCGTGATCTTGTACATAACGATAAATTAGTAAAAAGAAAAACATAGTAAAGATGCTTCATATCGAATGTGATGTGACCTCTAACATTGTGCAACATTTTAACATTGTAGCATGAAAATATTGAAAAGTACCTATGATTCTAATATACTCCCCACCCCCCCCCCCCCCCCCCCTTTCACTCTCGCCCCATGTAGTTCAACACAGACACACACTCCCAGGTTCCAAGGCATTTCACCGATTCAGGTCTATCTATAGATCTGTTTGTAATCATACTCGTGATTAAACAAACTGGACTCCCGCTTCGCGGTCATCCGACTCGTGTACAGGCTGAATTTGAGTCCACTCAGTCCCAAACCATTATGAATCGTACTCCACTAAGTTTAGTCCTGACCATTACATATCGGTTACCGAATACGATAAATCCTTTATAGATTTGCGAGAAGATGGAAGCCGACTTTTTTGTAATAATTAAGGACGCCTATTGGAATACAAGAGCGCTAACCGTGAGAGTGCTTAATAGGGTGGGGGTGGGGAGCTAACTGGAATAGGAGCCCCTGTTAGAAAATAGGTGCTTTATTAAAACAATATGTATTGACGTGGAAGCGCTCATTCTGAAAGAACGAGCTTACGTTATAATCATTATTATATAACCGTGCATTACACTTTATTTATTGACGTGTACCACATTCAGCTTGACGCAGTTGTTTGCCTCAGTTGCCGTTATTTTAAAATAGACTATCCGTACCCGGCATACCCGGAAACTTCAATTATTTCAGTGGAACTGAACGTAACTGCTAATATTGTAGCCTGCGCGCAAACATTTTCTATTTTCATTTTGCGAAACATCAGTCTGCTCGTAGGCTATTAATACTGCTGACAAACGTGAACGTATGACGTAAGCTTGTCTCTTTTTAAACAATTGAGTGTTTCAGTCTCGGAACTATCAGCTGATAGTTTCCCCACAGAAATTTGGCGTTGTTAAAACAAATATTTGCCCGAGAAGCGAAACTTCGATAGCTAATATGCCAGTTTTAAAAACATCAAATTTCCAAGGGGCAACTATCAGACCGATAGTTCGAGACAGAAACACTCTATCGTTTTTGTTGTTCACCGCTAAATTTTCTTCCGCGAGCGCCCATTCAAAACAAGCATCTTAAATTATTTTTAACATTTTAGGATGAAAGATTTGTAACAAACAAAATGTAACAAACGAAACAAAAACTGACAAGAAACCCACTCAATTCCGATCAGTCAAATATTTATTCATGCGTATTATTTTGTCTGTAGACCAGCTTGTTTACAAAAGTACTATCCATCCGGGTATTTTCCTCAGACGGGCACTTAAGGCTGATAGTGTCTCTCGTGGATGAACACTATGGCGTCATGGGATCAGTTTAAACCAATCAGAATCGGAGAAAATTTTGTAGTGAGCTATAATTGCCTATATCACTTCAAAAAACAGTCAGATGCCCGCCGCAGGTGTTAAGCAAGTTATAGCACCGTTAATAGAAACGTGAGTTTAGCTACGACTAACTTGTTAAATTGACTTCCGTTAACAAATAACAGCGTCCCAGAGACTGTAAGCATTTCTTTTTCGAAAGGCTTCTTACATTTTCAGGTAGGTCAATTACATAGCTGATTTAGTCTTCAAATTGTACGCCTAAAAATCCAAAATAATTTAACTCATTTGCTCATATATTTAAGAAGTTAAAGAGTTCCTTATCCAGCTCAAAGTTGACAATTCCGGCCTTTTTGTCAAATATTGACGAGTGATAAAGATGGGTTGAATTGAAACAGCTCTCTGATTTAAAGATAAATAAAAGGACGCACAGCTAACATACTTCCGGGAGTTGTTGATTTATTTTATTTAAGAGTTAAGTCTTTATTCCTTGAATATTCAATATTCAAGGAATATTCTATTTCTGTCAATTTTATTTTAACTTGTTAGAGCCTGAAAGATTCAAAATTCCATACTCAAAACTTATTATTCTCCTTCTTCTTATTTGGATATCATCATAAATTTTTTGTCAACATTTGGCAAGAAATGAGAAGAAAAAAAAGACGATTTTTTTCTTCCAAATAAAGCCCAGTAGTCATTATGAAAAGGAATTTTACCGCACGATTGGAATTCTTGTTCAGTTTTACATGTATAATCCTGTCCTTAAAATTGGTCTCCTGTCGGTAGGTAGCAGGTAGCAAATAAATGTTAAGAGACCCACAACAAACTAATTTGCATTGCAATGAAAATATGATGCTCGACACTTCCAAACGACGAACTCTCTAACTTACTTAATTCATAACAGGTGTTAAGAAGGTCGTATTATATCTGCCTATAGCAGTTCATTAGTTGAACTAGGTTTTTATTTTTCCTTTTACGGCAATAATCATTGGAGTCATCAAGCAAAATAGTTTACTTGCTTTTCCTGAGTACATTCAAGAATTGATACAAAAAATCAACCTTTATATATCCGAATTTGTCGCGAAAGAAGTTTCCAAGTACCTTGAATGATTGCACTAAACTGAGTTATTTTTGTTCAATATATTCGATTCTCTCAACTGACAAGGATTGGATTTCAAACGGCAATTCTTGAGTCAAGACAGAACTCTTATTGGGGGTAAGAAAGGTTAAGACATTTTAAGATGATGGTTGTGGCTGAACCGATGAATCTCTTTGTTTCATTTCAGAGCACCCTTACAACAGTTTAATCCGCTTAGCTTCAGCGCATATTGAAACTTCATTTCATAATCATTTGTTACACGAACATAAAAACTCCTCTAGTTGAAAACGTATTGGTTATCTTTTTTTAGAAATCTCTATCGCGTCACCATGCCATTTCAATCCAACCTTTGTGAACAACACTGGGCGCCATTTGCAACATCTGTTACCACGGCAACCGCGTCCGCCATTCTGTGTGTCATAACAGTACCGGGTAATTTACTTATTTGCTGGGCTGTTATTTGGAACCCAACAAGAAACCTCAAGACTCCATTCAACTACTTGGTACTTAACCTAGCCATTGCCGATCTGATTGTCGGAATTGTGACAGAGCCGGTGTTTGTCAGCTACCACACAAGCGAAGCTCTTAAACACCCTGTCTTGAATGTACTATGGGTGGTTTACACGTCGTATTTTATGGCTTCGACAGCATCAGACTTAAGCATAATAGCTCTAGCGGTCAACAGACATCAAGTAGCGACTTCGAACCGCATCGAGAGAGGTAAGATATCCAGTGCAGTTGCGACATCCGTGGCTGTATGGATATGCTCTCTCAGTCTTCCTCTTCTCTACTTAGCCGTTGGCTTCTACCTGCTGGCTTTTATTTTTGCCAATACAGCAGTTGTGATCAGCGTTGGTGTCCTCATATTCGTCAACTACCGGATCTATCACAGTCTCCAAGAACACGAAAAAAACTCTGAGCACATTCGAAGCAGTCGAGACCGACAGAAGCATGTAAAACGAGAACAAAAAATCACGATGTCGTTTCTCCTAATAATTATTTCTTTTTTAGCGTGCGCTGTCCCTTCGCTAGTAATGATCTATGTAATCAACCTGTGTAACACGTGTAACTGTGTTCTTATTCACTGGTTCCGAGATTTGCAATACTTGTTTCTTCTACTGAATTCTGCTACTAATCAGTTCCTTTACGCCTGGCGAATGCGCTCCTTTCAGGCAGCGTTTAGAACAGTTCCTGTTATACAGTGGCTTACAAGAAACTTCGCTGGAAACAGAATTGATCAATCCCAGTCGCAAACGGACACCGTGTTGTCAGAAGGGGCAGATAGGCAGGTGGATGATCATAAGAATGAAGGAAAATCGTGTTGACTGAAAACCAGATTCTCTCGAGGTGAATTGTTTAAGTTAAAGAAATCGTGTAAGGAGTATTGCAATATTGACTTAAGACCGGAATAGGATGGTGGTCGATGGTCTATTGGTAGTTGTTTTTCCCTACATTTCTTTACCCATAAAGACTTGTCTCAAAGTCTCAATGCTTAATGCAACTTTATGAAAATCTGCACGGTCAAAAACATAGTACACCAAATTAAAAAGGTACAATGCAATGTTAACATCAGTCGTCATCTTGTACATAACAATAAATTAATAAAAAAAAAAAAGAATGAATCGTATCAAATTTTCGGTTAGGATTTGCCTGGACAATAAGTCTAACTTTTCGCTCCTTTTATGGCCTTAACTATTGTTTGATGGAAAAGGGCTCTATTGTTTGTAAGACAATAGTTAGGAACCACTGACACGTAGCCAGATCACCGAGCGCGAAATACAAAATTCTTTGGAAGCGATTGGTGTTACCAAATTAACCTAGGCTTTGTGGGGGAGGGTGTGGGAATGGTTGTTGCAGCTTGGACACATCTAAAAGGGAGTGGGGTGGAGGAAGTTGGAGACAAAGCCTTATAGAATTCAAACACTCATAAACTGAATACAATTCGGCTGGTCTTCCTCCGCACAGTTATATCCTGTACAGGAGTTGTAGCGCGTTATCAAACTACTTTGGCTTCCTCGCCTCCATAAAAGTGAACAAACTCTGGCCATGATAGCGTTTTCGCAATTGAACTTGAAAGTTCGCAATAGAACCACTGAATGTAGTAGGCCAGCCGGTGGTGTACAATGGGTCGCCAGAGCCCGCGTTAGCCATATCTAGGGAAACGGGAATGTAAAAGGGAACCGTGATAACTAAGCTTGAAATGTGCAATGTGTAGCAGCAAACGAAATGCAGGTGTGACTTTGACAGCTATCTTTTGTCTCGTGGGATGAGGGTGATTAACATATTTTGGAGTCAAAATATAATTTTGCAAAAAAAGAAAAGCTAGACATAATTAGAAATTAAACATCTTATTAGCAGAGCACGCTAAATTTCATCGGTTGTTAAAACTAATTTGGATAAAACGAGTACCAAGTCATTGAAAATTGTTTCCGTTACTCACTACTTGCCTTAATTAAAGAGATTATAAAAAGAACTCTTGAAAATTCTTATAATGGAAGATTGAACAGAAACAAGCGAAAATGAGTTTTTCTTGCAAACAGGAGCTGCTGACAGAATGTCAATATTATTCCAATATTATTCCTTTCAAGAAATTTCTTGTTATTTGTCACCACAGTTACCAATTGTGTCAGTGAAAGACTGAACTTCCTTTATGATAGAATTCTCGGCTCAGTGGGGCGCTTTACACCGAAAGAGCGGTACAAAAAAGAAAAGACACGTTTGTATCTGTAAGGTAAGATAATTCTTTGAAAATTCGAATTTCCATTTTACTAATTCCGCGTGGAAATGTCAGTTTAATTCCGCTTGCAAACACAGTTATGTAAGTCTAAGTCTACAGACTCAGTCGGTTAAAACAACTTTGTCGTTATAACGGTTTAATTTACACAACATCTTTTTTATCAGAGAAGAGCTTGGTTAAATTTTAAATTTGGATAAAATTAAACCTGTAATAAAATCCTACACGTAAAGGCAAAGGCTCTCGAATACCAATAATATACATATATAGCTAAAATAATTTCCGCCAAAGTTATCTATTTTGGTAGTGATATACCGAAGAGCAATAGCTGCGCGTTCAGTTGGAGAGTTGAGAGATATTTTGAGGTAAAAGTCTCAGGCAAGATTAGGATCGGAGCTTTTTTCCTGTCTTAAATATATAAGATATTTCTTGAAAGTTATTTGTGAAATGAGAGTCAAACTTGTGAAGATGAGAACAGACGCTTTGAAAATAAAAACTCGCCTGGCTGTTTATTCAAACTTGGGAAAAATTCAAACCGCACGACGTTCACTTTATCAGTTGCTTATTATTTCGTAGCTTCCGTACCAGTGTGATTCAAGGGCCCGAAAGCCCGTACAAAGAGTTTGTAACCTCAAGCGCTTAGTTCTATTTTAAGAGCTCTAATTCCTGAACAGCAACTTCCAACAGTGGTCATGTTTGGGTTTGTCTATTAACCTTGGTTTGGATTTCCACAAAAGATAACTATAGATTGTTCTAAATACTTCGTTAATTGTTTTCTTTTGAAAGTCACTGAAGACGTTGTGGATTCGTTTTTGCAAAACTTAGAGTTAGCTGCACCTAGAGTTAGCGTTTACCCTATAGGCTAGCGTTTTCGAAGCTGTAAGGCAATAACAGGGTAATTCCTTTGCAATCGACTTTTGTTATAGAAGAGATGCAGGCTATGCAAAGAGATTCGGGATTATTAAATCGGTTTTCCAAATTGAAAAGTCAGGGTCAGCACGAAGTGTTTGGGTTATATTAAGGTTATCCGGCATGGGCAGCGTTACTTAGAATTGAGAGGCGATCGCAGGGAAATTCCTTTTGCGAAGGATTATTCCCATGGGAGAAGTTCAGGCCATGCCATAACATTGTGGATTGGAATATTTTTTTTCCAAAAGTTGGGTTAACGCTAACGCAGTAGAACAATTGAATGTAGTAGGTCAGTTGAATGGGTTCATTTTCTTATATATCGTGAGCCCGAGAGCCCGCGCCGCGTTACCAATATCTAGCGGACCGAGAATGTAAAAGGAATCGTTGGCTTTAATAATCTGGTAGATGTGCCTTTCAGATAATTTAATTTTCTTGAATGAACTCTTCGTCTGAAAGTCGTCCCAGCCGTGCAGATTTTCGCAGACTTAGTCGCTTCCGACAACTTTGACGTTATAACTATAAATTTGAAAAACACAATTATTACAACAGCTCTCCGGTTAATTGCTTCGGAGCAAGGGCAGCTCCGCTGAAAAAATGTAAAGACGTCTCGAGTCTGCGGAAAAAGTGAAATAATATTCAACTTTTTCTGCAGACGCAAGCCGTCCATACTTTTTCTCTATTTTATTTTACGCACCTATCACGCCTGTCATAGCGAACATGAAATTACGCGAGTGTGGAAATTCATCCTCTGAGACTCAGGGGCAGTTAGTTGGGGCGAAAGTTTTAAAGAAGCCTTCTTCAAAACGATTTTTGCCGGATTTACTTAGTTTCGCCCCCATTAACTACCCCTGGATATCCAAGGATAGGGGAAATTGGCAACGACTCTGCGTGAGAGGAAAAAAATGAGCTTCTCTACCTTCATTTTCTCTTGGTCGAGACGAATTTTCATTTTAATTTCACTTTCAAACACAGCTGCATTATTATTTTGCTATTACGTACGTAAATGTCATCAATTTTGATGGCTGAAATTTTTCTTCAAACTTGTAAACATTCGAACTGACGCACTTTCCCGGGCTCAACCCGTCTAGTTGAAAACGTATTGGTTATCTTTTTTTCAGAAACCTCTATTGCGTCACCATGCCATTTCAATCCAACCTTTGTGAACAACACTGGGCGCCATTTGCAACATCTGTTACCACGGCAACCGTGTCCGCCATTCTGTGTGTCATAACAGTACCGGGTAACTTACTTATTTGCTGGGCTGTTATTTGGAACCCAACAAGAAACCTCAAGACTCCATTCAACTACCTGGTACTTAACCTAGCCATTGCCGATCTGATTGTCGGAATTGTCACAGAGCCGGTGTTTCTCGGCTATCACACAAACGAAGCTCTTAAACGCCCTGTCTTGAGTGTACGATGGGTGGTTTACACGTCGTATTTTATGACTTCAACAACATCAGTCTTAAGCATAATGGCTCTAGTGGTCAACAGATATCAAGTAGCGACTTCGAACCGCATCGAGAGAGGTAAGATCTCCAGTGCAGTTGCAACATCTGTGGCCCTTTGGATGTGCTCTCTCAGTCTTCCTCTTCTCTACTTAGCCGTTGGCTTCTACCTGTTGGCTTTTATTTTTGCCAATACAGCAGTTGTGATCAGTGTTGGTATCCTCATATTCATCAACTACCGGATCTATAACAGTCTCCGACAACACGAAAAAACCTCTGAGCACATTCGAAGCAGTCGAGACCGACAGAAGCATGTAAAACGAGAACAAAGAATCACGATGTCGCTTCTCCTGATAATTATTTCCTTTTTAGCGTGCGCTGTCCCTTCGTTAGTAATGATCTATGTAATCAACCTGTGTAGCACGTGTAACTGTGTTCTTATTCACTGGTTCCGAGATTTGCAATACTTGTTCCTTCTACTGAATTCTGCTTCTAATCAGTTCCTTTACGCCTGGCGAATGCGCTCTTTTCAGGCGGCGTTCAGAACAATTCCTGTCATACAGTGGCTTACAAGGAAATTCGCTGGAAACAGAATTGATCAATCGCATTCCCAAACGGACAACGCCTTGTCAGATGCAGCATGTAGGCAGGTAGATCATAAGAATGAAGGAAAATCGTCTTGATTGTAAACCAGATTCAAGTTAAAGAAATCGTGTAAGGATTATTGCCATATTGACTTAACCCTTAATAATGCTAAATTTACTAGAAAAATACGTTTTTAAACGGTAAGATTTGATGAAGATTTCATGTAAAGATGTACAATATTTTACTTTGGCACATGTGCATCCTTTCTTTTGACCTGAAAAGTTTCGATCTTTGTCAATGAAAGTTGTGGGGAAAGGAGACCATGTTCAAGTACGGGTATATATTGGCCTATTTTACCACCAATTTTGCACCAAAAACTGATCACGTACGTTTTTTTCGATTAGCTCTGTCAAAATGCAGTCGATCGTCAAAATGGACAGTCCAGTGGAAAGATCTATCCAGCCGGTATTAGTTGCATATCACAAGAATCTGCTGACGTGCAAATTGGCGACGTCACAAGTGGTTGAATGGACATTCCTCCAATTCCCGGAACAATCTGGACTTAGCATATTAAGGGTTAAGACCGGAATAGGATAGTGGTCGATGGTCTATTGGTAGTTCTTTTTCCCTACATTTTTTTACCCATAAAGGCTTGTATTGTTTTAAGTCTCAATGTTTAATGCAACTTTATGAAAATCTGCACGGTCCAAAAAGATAGTACACCAAATTAAAAAGGTGCAATGCAATGTTAACATCAGTCGTCATCTTATACATAACAATAAATTAATAAAAAAAAAAGAGAATGAATCGTATCAAATTTTCCGTTAGGATTTGGCTGGACAATAAGTCTAACTTTTCCCTCCTATTATGTCCTTAACTATTGTTTGATGGAAAGGGGCTCTATTGTTTGTAAGACAATAGTTAGGAATCACCGACACGTAGCCAGATCACCGAGCGCGAAATACAAAATTCTTCTGAAGCGATGAGTGTTACAGACCTAGGCTTTGTGGGGGAGGGTTTTGGAAGATTCAGCTTGGACACATCTAAAAGGGAGTGGGGTGGGGATAGTTTGAGACAAAGCCTTATAGAATTCATCCTTGTACAGGGCTTGTAGCGCGTTATCAAACTACTTTGGCCTCCTTCGCCCCCATAAAAGTGAACAAACTCTGGCCATGATAGCGCCTTCGCAATTGAGCTTGAAAGTTCGCAAAAGAACAACTGAATGTAGTAGGCCACCCGGTGATGTACAATGGGTCGCCAGAGCCCGCGTTAGCTCTATCTAGGGGAACGGGAATGTAAATACAAATGTGCAAATGTCTACCAGCAAACGAAATGCAGGTGTGAATTTGACAGCTATCTGTTGTCTCGTGAGATGAAGGTGATTAACATGTTTTGGAGTCAAAATATAATTTTGCAAAGGAAGAAAAGCTAGACATAATTAGAAATTCAACATCTTATTAGCAAAGCACTCGCTTTTATTTTAGCGTTTGTTAAAACTAATTTGGATAAAACGAGTACCAAGTCATTGAAAATTGTTTCCGTTAGTCTCTAATTATCTTAATTAAAAAATTTTATCGAGAACCGTTTAAAATTCTAATAATGGAAGATTGAACAGAAACAAGGAGCTGCTGACAGAATATCAATATTATTCCTTTCAAGAAATTCCTTATTATTTGTCACCATAGTTACCAATTGTGTTAATAAAAGACTGAACGTCCTTTATGATAGCTTTCTTGGTTCAGTGGGGCGCTTTTTCCGAAAGAACGGTACAAAAAAGAAACGACACGTTTGCATCTGTAAGGTAAGATAATTCTTTGAAAATTCAAAGTGAGGAATTTTCAATTTACTAATTCCGCGTGGAAATGTCAGTTTAATTCCGCTTGCAAACACAGTTATGTAAGTCTAAGCCTGCAGAGTCTACAGACTCAGCCACAACTTTGTCGTCATAACAGTTAATGTAATTTACACAGCATTTTTTTTACCAGAGAAGCGCTTGGTTAAATTATTTAATTGGATAAAATTAAACCTGTAATAAAATCCTACACGTAAAGGCAAAGGCTCTCGAATACCAATAATATACATATATAGCTAAAATACATAAACGTTGGATGTTGTCCTTCAGTAGCATTTTGTATAATAAAAACTATAAAAGTTCGATTGAGGCCTTACACTACTGTAAAATGGTAAAATGGTAAAACCTTAAAATCCGAGCTTTCGCCGATCTCCGGCATCATCAGGGATAATAAAAATATGGTCATACTTGAAAATGCCATATGTCTCCGAACGTCTTAACTACAAAATCGCTAACATCTTCCGAAAAGAGGGTATACCAGTACGGGTCACGCACAAGTCATACACCCTCAGACGAGCCCTCTCTCAGAACAACACTGAACGGACATGCACGAGGGCCAACTGTCCTATCTCCAACACCAATTTGTGCTTATTACGCAACGTTGTTTACCAAATCACCTGCAACAACTGTAATCAACACTATATCGGAAGCACGACACGCTACGTCCATGACCGAGTAAGAGAACACCTAAACAATGACAGCTCCTCCGTGAAGAAACACATTTCAAAGTGCCAAAACAAAGTTCACAAAGGCATCGGAGTCAAGACCATCGCGCTTGAAAAGGACCCGGCAAATTTAAGACTATTCGAAGCGTTCTACATTCGTAAATACAAACCTGCCCTCAACTCCCGAGAAGAATGCAGCGAATTCGCGGACCTTTTATTTTAATAATTATTTTAATAATTATTTTAATACATCTAGAGACTCTTCGTACTTTGACACTCACTCATTAGTTCATAGCATTCATTTTTATTCATATTTATATCTTGTTATTATTTAGCTCATGCATTCACTCCCACATTCTCTCGCATTTCACACGTTTTTACTTTACATCTATATATAAGCCTCATGCGGAATATTTTTATTATCCCTGATGATGCCGTAGATCGGCGAAAGCTCGGATTTTAAGGTTTTACCATTTTACCATTTTACAGTAGTGTAAGGCCTCAATCGAACTTTTATAGTTTTTATTATAGCTAAAATAATTTCCGCCAAAGTTATCTATTTTGGGAGTGATATACCGAAGAGCAATAGCTGCGCGTTCAGTTGGAGAGTTGAGAGATATTTTGAGGTAAAAGTCTCAGGCAAGATTAGAGTCGGAGCTTTTTTTCTGTCTTAAATATATAAGATATTTCTTGAACGTTATTTGCGCTGATGAGAGTCAAACTTGTGAAGATGCGAACAGACGCTTTGAAAATAAAAACTCGCCTGGCTGTTTATTCAAACTTGTGAACATTCGAACCGCACGACGTTTAGTTTATCAGTTGCTTATTATTTCGTAGCTTCCGTGCCAGTGTGATTCAAGGTCCCGAAAGCCCGCACAAAGAGTTTGTAACCTCAAGCGCTTAGTTCTATTTTAAGAGCTCTTATCTCTGAACAGCTACGTCCATCAGTGGTCATGTTTGGGTATGTCTATTAACCTTGGTTTTGATTTCCACAAAAGATCCCTATAGATTTTTCAGGCCATGCCATAACATTGCGGTTGGAATAATTTTTTCCCAAAAGTTTGGTTAACGGCCTAGCGCACTAGAACAATTTAATCTAGTAGGTCAGTTGAATGGGTTCATTTTCTTGTATACGGTGAGCCCGAGAGCCCGCGCTGCGTTACCAATATCTAGCGGAAAGGGAATGTCAGGGTGAAAGAAATCGTTGGCTTTAATAATCTAGTGCATGTGCCTTTCAGATATTCTAATTTTCTTGAATGAACTCTTCGTCTGAAAGTTGTCCCAGCCGTGCAGATTTCTGCAGACCTAGTTAGTTCCAACAACTTTGACGTTATAATTATAAATTTGAAAAACACATTATTATTATTAACTGCTTCGGAGCGAGGGCATTGGGCGAGCAGCAGTATAACTGCTGCTCGCTCGCTGCGCTCGCTCAGCTGCAAAAATGTAAAGACGGGCTGACGTCTAGAGTCTGCGGAAAAAGTGAAATATGGTTCAACTTTTTCTGCAGACGCAAGCCGTCCATACTTTTTTCTCTATTTCATTTTACGCACCTATCACGCCTGTTATAGCGAACCTGAAATTACACGAAATCCATCCTCGGAGGCTCAGGGGCAGTTAGTCAGGGCGAAACGAAATAAACCCGGCAAAAATCGAAGGGGCGAAAGCTTTCAAGAAGCCTTCTTCAAAACGATTTTGCCGGATTTACTTTGTTTCGCCCCCATTAACTGCCCCTGGATATCCAAGGATAGGGGAAATTCGTAACGACTCTGCATGAGAGGAAAAAAATGAGCTTCTCTACCTTCATTTTCTCTTGGTCGAGACGAATTTTAACATTTTAATTCAAACACAGCTGCATTATTATTTTGCTATTAAGTACGTAAATGTCATCAATTTTAACGGGCTGAACTTTTTATTCAAACTTGTAAACATTCGAACTGACGCGCTTTCCCGGGCGCGCTTAGCCTGCGTAGCTGGCGGGATTTCGCGAGCGAGTGCTTTTTTAGCGGCCTATATGCTTTGGTCTTGGCCGCCAAGCAGCGAGGGGTTTGGTGAGGAGTAGAGTTGAGCGCGCTATGAACATAAAGCAGACAAAGCCTTGCTTAACTTTTTATTCAAATTTGTGAACATTCCAAACGACGCTTAGAACATGAAGCCTTGCTTATCCTGTGTGCATTCCAACCGATGCTTCGAACATGGAACCTTGCTTAACTTTTTATTTATACTTTTGAACAAGGAAACGACCTTGAACATGAAACCTCGCCTTACATTAAGGCGAACTGACGCTTTAAACAAACTTGTTAGTCTGTCTGTGCTTTCCCAAGTAGGCCCCCGTTAAGAATGAAAATTTCATCATCAGCAATGTGCCGACTGGATCCGATTTGACCCGAGTGTAATTTGGCGACACCGAACAGGAAAATCCCCAAGGTTGGACAACAATAGCTTCACTGTGCCAGAAAAATTCAAACCATAGCAATAGGCTAAGTTTGATATGTGATAATATCAGATAGTGATACCGAGTGGCACATACAAAATACAAAATTTGGAATGAGATGCCGTAATTTAGACTGTTCACAGCACTCTATATTTTCGTATTTTTCTTTATTAGCGAACGGAGAACGCGGGAATCGGGAAATGAATCGCGAGAGACCTGGACGCTAACGCAAAAAGAAGTACGCGAGGGGGCAGAGGGCAGGGAACGAAAAATCTTTTTTCCCATGCAATAATTTTCGAGTAAATTGTTGGTATAAAAAAGATAGTAAAAACATAACAAATTCGTATAATTGTAAGCATAATTTCAAACATTACTATCTGTATTTTTTAAATAAAACATACAATAAAAGGTGTATAAAAGCTCAAGAAGAAGTACTTTGTGGGGGAAGGGTCTCTTGGATGAAAATTTGATTTGCTGCTTACTAGCTGAAATTAGGAAATTGGTGTTGGCACTATATCGAGAATTGATTAGTCTGTGAATGCTTGCAATCCTGCTTAATTGATATGGCATTTATTTGCCTATATAAGGAATATTTAACTGCAAATCCAGTCGTCCGCAGCTGAAACGGACGTTCTAGTACCCGTTTAATCTATTGGATCGTCCGGCCCTTTGAGTTGTACTTTCTTCAACGTTAAGTAATAGTAGCTAGTGTTATCACTGGAAAAGCACAGTAACTGAGATCTGGTGATAACTAAAATACAGGTATGTTGGTTTTACATGTGCATTTATCCGTTTTTATTTCACAGTATTCCGTCCCAAAATGATTTGGATCGAAAAAAGATAAAGCCACCAGTTTTAAGAATGCTTTCAGTTTAACTGACCTTCGAATTCTGAAGCGGCAAATCAATTGGACTTTTTTCTAAAAGAAACATTATTTTTAAAGAATCGGATACTTCTAACGAAATATAGCCATGGAGCAACAAAGAATGAGTTGAGTGTATGGTTCGCGGAGTTAACCTTGTTATCAAACTCGAGTACTACTTTTTGCCATTTAAAGACTAGCATAAAGAGAAAAAAACGCAACAACTCAACAACTTAGTCTACAACGTACATCTCGACGTTTAGTTCTAGTAGTTTCTACGCGTAAAATAGGTGCACACTGTAGCAAAACGATTTTACCAATTCAACCAATTTTCTAACAAAACAAAGCAAAATCAGAAGGCGAATTAAAGGCCATTGTATTAAGCTTTTCAATCGTGCATGTCTCCACACCAGATATGGTGAAAACCGACCACATTAATGAAAGAATTGTTGTATTCTCAAAATGATCGCTAGTGAGCATTTTTCCTCTCTGGTGTAAAATTTATTTATAAATAATATTCTTTGGTCGTGCCGCTCTCGGAAAAAATGCTATGTATACATGAATAAAAGACTGGAAAATGAATGGTTGCCCGAACGTGCCTAGCATCACGGCAATCTGACAAATCCATTGTCTTCTATCTATATAAAGAACAAATTGTGTCAATACGTGCTTTCGGAGAATATCGTTTATAATAAATAGCTTATAGCTAGCCATAACAATGACGAATGCAAAAGCAAACCGCTAAATGTTTAAATCAAAATATTCAAATAAAATATTCAAATTTTTCAGGGTAAATATTTTAGTTTCACATGATGAAAGATTTGGTGGATGTATTCGAGAATGAATGTTAAATGTGTGTAAGTTTTTTCTCCTTGTTCGTTATCCTCTTGCCTGAAAGAACATGAAGTGTTAATTTTTGTTATTATCTAAGTTTTTCTGCCATGTCTGCAAAAGATCGAAGGCTGAGGATGACGAGAGTTCTCGTCAACTACCATTCGAGCGAGGCCAAACGAGGATGACAATACACGAGAGTTGACAAAAATCACGCAATGCGCGAAACTGAAAATTCTCTTCGACTCTCATGAATTGAAGCTCTGAACAGCTTCTTCAATAGCTGAGAGTTGACAGAAGTCGATAAGAGCGTTCGAGAGTTTCACGCCACAGCACAGGAAAATGGAGTTTGAATTCTCAATCGGCTGCTCACGATCCGGCTTTAAAATTTTATAGAGTAGAACGAAGAACTTTCAATCCCCCCCCCCCCCCCCCCCCCTCCAGCGGGGAGGCCATAATATAGTACTCTCCGAGAATTTGGTCGGGGGTGTGCGGCGATTGTACCCAGAAACTGCTTCAGTTTATGTAAACAGTTGCCAAGGCCGTCTCATGCTGCACAAACCATACCCTATTTGTCAAAATGGTCAAAATCTATACCCTAATTATTTATCAAACTAAAACTGCTCGAAAGCCACACCCTTTGGCACCGCAGATACCTATTTATCTTTCAGTACTACCATTTTCAAACTACCGTGAACAGCTAACTTTTTTCCGCGAGCAAAACATTCAAGTTTGTCTAGATAAACTGTCGCGTTTTACTTCTTAACCAATTAACGTAAAAAAATCCCCCCAAAATATAATTAACAAGGAGCTATTTCAAAAAGAAATAGTATTTCGTTTCCATATCGCGGAAGGATAGAATGACAAGGAACTTCCTAGCCCTTACCTGTCAGCAAACACGACACGCGCAAAGGCATCTGTCCTTGTTTGTGCTTGCAACCGCTCTCATGCATTGGTGTGAATTTTCTTCTTTCTCAGAATATAGCTGGAATGTTTACTTAACAATTAAACACGGAAAGAGTTCACTTTATATTTTTCACTAATACATCGCTTCAATCTAACTTAAAAACGATGCAGTCGTCAGATATTTCTATTTGTAATGAATCTCTCAATAATGTTTGGTCTTACCGACGATTATCTTTTCGATATTTGAAGACCACCAAGTGAGTCTAGAAGAAATACAACAAGATAAATATTTGCATCATTAAATGGGAACTCGGGAAAAAAACCGAGCAGATGTGCTCGGTTTTTTTTCCCAAGTTCCCATTTAATGATGCAAATATTTATCTTGTGATATTTGAAGAACGTGTTTTTACGAGATTGTTTGCCTGTAGTACAAGTGTTGACATTTTGGTTACGAGCGTTCTTCTAACTGGGATGGTAGCCCCCACTCTGTAAATAGTTCACATCCAATCCAAAACTGTTTGACCAGTCATGTAAGATAGTCGAAACAGTGTGGAATCACTCTGATTTGATCTGGCCGTGGCTTCGTAACATTGTTTCTACCAGTACCTAAAGTGTCTAAATTATCAACTATTGGTGTCAAGTTAAAGTTTGAGACAAGCATCGACTGAACGTATTATTTTACGTAAAATCGAAGTTTTGGGGAACAGTACAAAGACATTGTAATTTTCAAAGAATCAAGGTTGAGTACTGCCTTTAAGGAGCTACGTCACAGGGATTTCGCAGACATGGCAGATTTTTGGTCTAAACTGTTCTAAAGTTAGGTAGGCAACTTAGTCCATGAAAACATTATCTTTGAACATCTAAGAAAAAAATGACCTTAATTTGCGGATAGAAATCAAACTAAAGCTATGCTATTATTATTTTTGACGACGCTCGAAAACAACTTGAAAAGTTAAGCCTTAATTTTTCAAGTTGTAATCCATTTCCATCAAGCCATCAGCAGCCAAAGATGCTTGTTAACTGTATTCTTGGTTTTCATGTTACGTCATAAAATTTTGAAATCAAAATTCAATAGGCCTGCTAAACTTTCGATGCCACTAGGTGTAAGATGAACTAAAAATATATCATTTTGCAAATTTCCAGCTTGGTTGTGCCCTTCGTTTTTAAAACAGAGCATTTTGAATATTCGATTTCTCCGCCGTGTGTGATATCAAGCTGAGTGCCGTGACAGAGTTGTTTTGATTCAAAAAAGGGCTTTCCTTTCCATTTTTGCAGATTGAACATTCCCAATGTACTAACTGCTGTTTATGTAAAAGTATAACAGATCATGAGCCAAAAGTAGTCGCTATTAATAGAATAATTAAGATCCAGATGGTTTCTCTGACATCACGGCGGCCATGTTTGTGCCCCTCGGAAGGACACAAATATGGCGTCTCCATACTGAGCTTTCTAAATTTGCGTGGAAAGTTTCGGCAAATAACTCGCAAACGGTGCACCGCACAGACCTGAGACTTGGACAAATTGTTTATCTATTTATCTTCAATAATATCTAAAATTTATAGCTTCTGTCGTTGAATGGTTTCGATTTTATTTTTTTATTGCGTGACAGTGAAAACCACCAATAGAATGCAGTTCAACTGAACTTATTGCTTAATTTTCGCCTTTTAGGAAACTGTGTCAGTATGGCATTTCAATCCGACCTTTGCAACCATATCTGGGCGCCTTTTGCAACCTCCGTTACGACAGCAGCTGTGAGCACCATTTTAAGTATCGTAACAGTACCAGGTAATTTACTTATTTGTTGGGTGGTATTTCGGAACCCAACAGGAAATCTCAAGTCTTCATTCAACTACTTGGTGCTTAACCTCGCCATTGCAGATCTTATTGTCGGAGCAGTAACTGAACCAGTGTCTATTGGCTACCACGTAATCGAGGCTCTCAATCACCGAGTCAGATATGTAACATGGGTGCTTCATATCTCATATTTTATGACATCCACGGCATCAGTCTTAAGCATAATGGCTCTAGCGGTTAACAGATATCAAGTAGCGACTTCGAACCGCATCGAAAGAGGCAAGATCTCTAGTGCAGTGGAAAAATCTGTTGCGCTGTGGCTATGCTCTCTTGGCCTTTCTCTGATCTACCTGGCCGTTGGTTTTTATCTAATGGCCTTCATATTTGCCAGTACAGCCATTATCATAAGTAGTGGTGTTCTCATCTTCGTTTATCATCGGATCTATCACAAGCTCAAACAACACGAAGAAGCCTGTAAAAACATACGAAGCAGCAGTGCACGAGAGAAACACTTAAAACAAGAAAAAAAGATCACCATTTCCTTTCTTTTGATAATAATATCGTTTATAGCATGCGTGGCTCCTTCAATGGGAATGATCTACGTCATAAATTTGTGTCACACCTGTAACTGTGTTCTTATTCACTGGTTCCGAGATTTGCAATTCTTGTTCCTTCTTCTTAATTCTGCTTCTAATCAGTTTCTTTACGCTTGGCGTATGCGCTGTTTTCAGGCAGCGTTTAAAACAATTCCTGCCGCTCGATGGATTATAGGAAAATTTGGTAGAGGAAGTTACAGAGTCAAACATCAGTTTCGGATTGGGCTCAAAAACTCGCCAGACTCGGCATTCCATCCAACTAGTGAACTGTAGCCTGTCTGCGTCCCGATCTTGGACTGTGTATATCCCGACTATACGGATGCAGGGCAATAGGCAGGACTTCGCATGGGTGGGTGCGAACACTGGAAAATTTTGAAGAATCAAGCTGTTGAAGTCCACATTTCCTGCATTCTGAGAGTCATTTTTAGATCATTCCCCGATTAAACGGACCTTTGCGGCTTGCGAGGGTTGCGGACGCAACCATCGCACCACCCTGCCTACAACAAGGGTTTATTTGAACTGCAAATTGCTAAAAAAATTTAAACAATAAATAAATTAAAAATACATACAGCTGCTGGTCACCCAAAATAACTAAAAAGCTAAACTACGGCCCTGACATGGAATTCCATGTCAACGTTCACTCGTCACTCCCTTAACAACTTACTATTCTACCAATCACTCTTTATACGCCCGGTGCAAACATTCCTTCCACCGAGCAGTAGAGATATGCTAAAACTGGAGGAAGATGAGTGAGGTCCTCCTCTCATCGATATTAGAAAGCTTAAGCAAACTACTTTGAGCCGTTCTTTGGGAACAACAACGTGAAATGACCGAATTCTGCGTAATTTGGACAACGTGAGCCACACGGTTAACTTGGCGTTTTTTTCTGTTTGGGATTGAACGCTCTCTTTACATAATCAGCTGGAGCTAGTTTTAAGAGGTCTTTTGAAACCGACAGACACACTGAATACATCTGGATAATTGCGAGATTCTCAAGTAAAATATATATTCAATTTTCACTAAGCGTTGTCCTCGGCGTTGTCGTAGTCATTGCCTAAGCTCCCTATTAGCTACAAACTAGCAGCATATATAACCTGACCTCATTTCCGGTGCAATGAACCAGTCTCCCTCAAATTGCCAGCCCCCAGGAGCCTGGAAACTTTCTTTTGGTAGCGGTAGCTGATTAAAGAGAATTATTGTGATAACAGATTATTTTACACTCTGAATGCACGAGCAAGGACAACTAAATGCAACTGCGTTTGGAGTGGTCTAAGAGCATAGACAATAGTAAACGGCCTGTGTGGGATAATTAACAAGGGTACTGAAAGGGAATTATTCAGAAATAATAAAAAAAGTGATGGTGTTTTCCAGACTTCACCGTATCTCAAAATGAGATGAAAAACCTTTACAAAATAAATAAATAGATAAATAAATAAATAAATAAATAAATAAATAAATAAATAAATAATAGTAATAATAGTAATAGTTATAAAAAGCGAAAGTTCATACCTCTCCACTGGCATTCGAAAATCCTGGTCTTGTAAGCGCTTTCTTTGTCCAGAAACCAATTTTAACTTCGTTCTCGTACTACGGAGAAATATACGACATCAATTTAACCGAATGCAACAATGCCCAAATAAGGAACAAATTTTCTTTGAAAGAAATTGCCTTTGTTCTTCTCTCTTCACTGTTTGAACATTATCGTTGCAATAATCTATTAGCAAACGCTTTAAGAAGTGATTGCAATAGTTCCCTAAGCTTCGTTACATTAATAAAATGAACATTGAGATGATATCGTCATACATAAAATTCTTCTCAAACATTGCAAGTACATATGAAGTACAGTCAGCTGGAAACGTTAGTTTCACTCCTCCACCACCTCTTTAAATGAAAGTACCAAGGACCCTAGGTACAATATAACTTTTTTTGGTCTCCCAAACGAGCCCGTTTTTTTCGTGAGGCGCATTACTCTCTTTATTGTATCAAGAAGTAAATATTCGCAGAACACCTTGTAACATATTAATCTAAACTCTCTGTTTGGTAAAGAATAAGAGTAAGCCTAATAGTCACTACTGATAAGTAATATATCAAACACGAGAGAGAGTGTGTGTGTTTCATCAGATTTCCAAACACCCGAGAAGCGAGTTGAAAATACGACGAGCAGCAGAGTATTTTGATGAACTTTGAGGTGTTTGGAAATGTGATGAAACACTCTCTCGGGTGCTTGATATTTCCTGCCAAACGAAAATAAAACTACGGTGGAAACAGAAATAAATCTAGGCTAATTAAGATCACATATCCAAACCACTGTCACGTTTTTGATCGGCTTTGAATTATTAATGAGTTTGAAACGTGAAAATAATCAGTGATCTAAAATCTAGCTCTGTCAACTAACCGTTTCGGCTAAAACTCCAAATTCGCCTTCGCTCTGCTCACGCGCAGTCCAGTTACTCTGATGCTGTTCAAGGCCAAACCACAGCTCTACTCGCACGATCGCGGGAAGCTCTGGGTGATCTGCGATGTCAAGGGCTTTCTTACCGGGATACTGGCGAGAGAGAAAAAAATTAGCAGGACCTGAGTATGCGAGAAAAAGTCCAGTCAGTACAAAAGAATTCCTTGTTATATCCGTTAGTAATAATAATATATTTACAGTTAACTTAAAACAACTTGCAGACACAAAATAGTCAGATAGAAAAATGTTCAAAATGAATAAAAACACTATGTTTACAAGGATGCAAAAAGTTGTTTTAAAGCGCTGCTCTCTTCGAAGCAAGCAACGAAGGTTACGAAATTACAAGGCCGTAAGAAGGCTTATAGTTCCAGTCATAAATAGCATAAATGGAGAACAGTGCAGTGGGACTGCAAATACCTCAATTTTGATCGACATTGCAGTAAACACTTTCGTTATCACGCAAATCCTTTTCTGACAAAACTATAAAAAGCTTTCACAAGAAAAATACCTTCATTTCGATCTCGATCGTTTTCCCACAGTATTTACCACAGGCCTCCTCTCTGGGTGAAAACATAACGTGATAGGCTGGTATCCTGTGGTAAGCAATTCTTGTAGAACCACTGATCATCCAGATGATAACATCAGGTAAACTATTTTGAGGCTGTTTGGGTTAAAACAGAGAAGTGCGATTAAAGTTTCTAAAGTACCGACCTTCCAAAAGTAGTGTTGGAAGTGAAATATTTACTAATTATATCTTGTGATCAAAGTCCCTTTTGGCCAAGCCATGATTAGCTCACACACATGCCGCATTTTTTCTTTGTCCTAGAAACTTCGAATAACACCGAGCTTTCGGAAGATTTCAGCTGTGAACATGTTTGTGTCTTTCTTGTTATTGAAGTGATCTCATTATGGGTGTTCAGTGCGTTTCTTTCACTAAGTCTGATGTGTGATATGTGGATCCTGGCTAGCATTATTATAAAACCTTTTTCTCTGATTAGAATTTTATGTCTGGTGTATAAAGTATATCTTGATTATAAAAGATTTATTCAGCCGTTCGCCGCCACAGAAACCAAATTCAAACTCTTCAAGTATAGCAAGTAGCACATAATGGTGAAATGGCAAATGCTACGAGTTTACATACGAGTAACATATACGAGTATATGTTACGTTTTTCTCGTGTATTTGCTGTGTTTTGTTCCGCGAATTTGTACATCTGTTGCCATAGCAATATGCGACCAAAGTACTACTTTAAAAGTTTTTTAAGTTTTCACTTTCTAGTTTAATGTTTCTCAATTCATCTTTGAACACAGTGATTCACTGTTGGAAGATGAGGAACATTCGACACAGTACCGTGAATATACTGCGAAACAGGGATTTTGCTGCGTAGCACTTAAATTACATGATAAAACTAGTAAGAGCTTTTACAGTATTTCATGGCACTCTAAATATACATTTTACTGTTTTTATCATGCGAAATAGACGTGTTCCTCGTTTATGAATGAAGACAATCAACATCGTCATCATCATCGTCATCAACATCTTTATGCAAAATATGTGTGTTTACCATTCATTCATTAAGAAGGACGATCATCTCCTCGTATAAGAAGTAACATAGTTGTTGTAATCCTAAGTGGAACCTTCAGTAACTGTGTCTTTAATTTTTGGGAACTGATCTGACGTGAGGATGCGTTATGTGCTCCAACCAACACGTAAACTGTACAATAGAAGATGACTTTGGAAAGGCAGTCTCAGTGTCGGTACCCAGTACATTCCATTCGTGAATTACGATGAAGACCCCAGCCTAAATAACTCCCATATTTTTTTGCCGTTAGTGAAATTTTATATCAGGAAGAAGCTGCAAAACAGGTCTTAATAAAAAAAATGAACGTCACAGAACTCATATCCAATTGCAAGTGCTTCGAGCACATAAGGCCGGCACAGAATGGCGAAATGATTAGTACTGTCAGTACTGTGAGAATATTTAACTGGTACTGAGTCTACTGAGATTTTATTTGTGCCATGATTATACACAGTAAAATAAACAACAACTGAAACAAGTTACATGTAAGAAGCAGACGTCGATTCACAGTAAGTTACAAATCTTTGATTTGTCTGAAAAATGTGAACAAACCAATATCATTATAATTTCTCTAAGTATCGACGTCGCTGTTAGAAATAGTTAAGAGTTTACTCTGTACAGACGAACTTAATGTTTAACCTAATTTAATTAATTAAACCAGCATTTCAGGACAAATTTTTTTGTCTTCAGACGGTTAATGCATCATTTAAAATGATACTGAAACTATTTCATGAGTTTTAATACGCCATGCTTTTGAGAGTCAGTAAATATGCTGCGTCTAAATCGAAAATATAGTTCGATTAACGAGAGTATTTTCCCTGTTACTCCGCACTAAGCAATTAATATCTACCGCATATATTACCGCTTTCGTGAGAAACGTAAAAAGCAGGTGTCTACTACAGATATCAACACACAATGTTTAACCTTGGCTTTGTAAAGTTATAAAATATAAATCTTTTTAATTGCTTAAAACTGACAACGTGTGGTTCGACTGGAGAATTTATTTATGATCAAGATGCCTTTCTGCCTTTGGCGGTAAGCTAAACATTCATTCTATTCGTTCTTTATCCCAAATTTTTAGGTGATCGAGTACAAATAATTCGCAGCGGTTTGATTAAAAATTCATTTTCGAGACAGTTGCAGCCAAATTTCTTTACCATTAATCAAACAGGCTCACACAGCGCTTTCGATAGCCACTACTGACAGTTATTGCAGTTATTGAAATTGACCTTTTCTCATCAGCTAAGAAATAGCTGGAAATACAAATAAAAAAAAACACTTTCAAATTAATTCGATCACATCCTTCAATACAATACCGAGAAAGGATTTTTCCTAGGTCACTCAGTTCTGGGCTCCGTTCGCATAACTGACAAACACTCTTCATGAGTCCTTGCATATAGTTTAGCCAATCAGCGCGCATGATTTTCGTGTCACAAAGAGATCATGCTTCATAGCTAAGAACCGGTGAATAAAGCAATTGTCGGACCATGATATTAGCTAAAAGCCGACTTCACTTTTTCTCCAAGCATTGTAAACCTGCTACAAGTAATTAATTAAACCTCTACTCTGCCGCTCGAACTTTTATGCCCATTCTATACCTAAACACATATAAAAGCCAGATATATTAATTTTTTCATAAAGGGAAGTCGGAGAAACAAGTTTTTATCACAGACACTGCTTCATAACATTAAAAACTGAAGGGCTATATAAGTAAACAATTTTCGAATCAATTACAATCCCTAAATTACTAAACTAAGTTATACTTATGCAAATTTGGAACGACGTTTGACTAAGCTCAGTCCTAGAGAGAAAATCGTGCGTGTGTAGAGAGAATGTCAGGCACGAAACTTGCAGATTATCTTCTCAACTCAAAAGTGGTAAAGAGCACAAGGCCTAGGAAAACTGTAAACAGATAAAAGATTTCTGAAGTGATGTATTAACATTCGAGAAAATGTGTCTTTAATTATTAGGAATTGATCTGACGCGAGGGCGCGTTCTGTGCTCCAACCAACACGTATACTGTACAATAGAAGATGACTTTGGAAAGACGGTCTCAGTATCGGTACCCAGTATGTTTCATTCGTGAATTACGATGAAGGCCCCAGCCTAAATAACTCACATATTTTTTGCCGTAATCAGTGAAATTTATATCAAAAAGCGGCTTCAACAGGTCTTAGTAAAAAAATTAACTCATATCCAAGTGGAAGTCCTAGAAGCACATATAGCCGGCACAGAATGGCGAAATGGCTACTACTGGGAGTATATTTAACTGGTAGTGAGATTTCATTTGTGGTATGATTACACACAAGTGAAGAAAACAACAAGTGAAACAAGTTAAGAAGCAAACGATGATTCACAGTTACAAATCTTTGATTTGTCTGAAAATGTGAACAAATCAATAACATTTGAATTTCTCCAAGCATCGACGTATCTTTTAGAGATAGTCAAAACTCTGAAGAATTTGCTCTGTAGACGTACTTTCGATTAACACCTTAACAAGCATTTCAGTACAAAACTTTTGTCTTCAAAGTGAGTAAATATGCTCCGTTTAAATCGAAAGTGTAGTTCGATTAACGGGAGTATTTTCACGGTTACCCCGCAATGAGCAATTAATATCTACCGCATACATTACCGCTATCATTAGAAACGCAAAAAGCAGGTCTCTCATTCAGATATGAACACACAAAGTTATAAAAAACATATTTTTTAATTATTTAAGTGCAACTGACAACGTGTGGTTCTCGAGATTTAGTATAAGATGCCTTTCTGCCTTTGGGGGTAAATATTCAGCTGTTTTTGTTTAAAATAGCTAAGAAATAGCTAGAAATACAAATTAAAGAAAAACCTTTTAAAATTAATCAGATTTCCATGTTTTAATAAAATACTGAGAAAGGATTTTCCCTAGGTCACCCAGTTAGTTGTGGCTCAGACCTCACGTAACAAATACTCTTCTCGAGCTCTTGGGCATAGTTTAAACCAATCAGTACTCTTTGCCGGCCGTAGTTATAGAAGAAGTGAATAAAGCAATCAACATTTGTTTCTAGTGCAAACAGTTATTTCTGAAAACGTATTTAAAAGGAAGGCATTGGAAAACTTGTCTTGTTTTCACGAACTGTTATTCAGCTACAAACTTTCTGCGTCAGCTTCTCAACAGTGACAACTGACGTACAAAGTTTAGGTCCGTGGGAAAATGAGATGAATTGCATGTTGCACTTCAACTCAAACCATACCAACAGGGCTAAGGAATATCAATGACGAATAGCCGGAATATGAAGAGGAACATAGTTCTTAAAGCAAAATTAAACATAACTTTCGCTGAAGTCTAAACCAAGGCCAGCAAGATAACAGAAAAATGTCTATCACTGAAGGTAAAAGATTAAAGCCGCTAGACAAAACGAGTAACCAAACTGAGAGCTTACAAAAGATAAGTGTGGGCTGGCCTTGACTACTGGACAGCCGTGAATGTTCGCAACAATTTAATAAGGGAGGTCTGGCAGATAAAGTAAACAGGGGTTTTTGCAATTGTTAAAGCCTTAGAAAGTGTTTTTCATTTAATAGATGATATTGTAAACCTGCTCCGAAAAATTGATTACGCCCCCAAGCCGCTCGAACTTTTATGCCCATTCTATTCCTTAACATATATAAAAACCAGATATATTTATTATTTTTATAAGAACGTCACCGGTTTTTATCACAGACACTGCTTGATAACAATAAAAGTAAGAGTTCTAATTAAACAATTTTCCGATGAAATACAATCTTATGCAAATTTGGAACGACGTGTGGCGAAACTCTGTCCTAGAGAGACAGTCAGCCAAGAATTTCACAGCTTGTGTTTTCAACTCGCAACTGGTAAAGAGCACAAGGAAACTGGTAACTGATAAAAGATTTCTGAAATGATGTATCAACAACATCATGTCATCCTGAGATAGAATTCTGTTGTGAGCCGAAGAATCGTGAAAAGTGCCGTCCATTGCATATATTACGAAGTGAACTGCCTCAACTCTTCAGTCATTTTACACAAAAAAAAAACCTTTCCAAACTCAGTCTTCAAAACTATTCGAAAACATGACAAGTTATTTCTGTGATCAACTTATGGAATACCAACTTTCAACTGCTGAAGCTGAACCCCTCTATTCAACGTACATTGCTGGGTGTGTTTTCAATATTTTCCTGTCTTATATCACCATCATGTTCAATATTATAACAATCCACGCGATGAGGAAAACGTCATCATTGCCAATGCCTTTAAAGACGTTGCTCCTGAGTTTGGCTACTTCAGATCTTGGCATAGGCTTACTGTGCCAGCCTTTTGCCATCACACTGGTAATAAAGTGGTTACAACAGAACAACCCAAGTTGTACTACCTATACCATATTCATTATAATCTTAACTTTGCTTACGTTTGCTTCGTTCTTTGGTGTCATGGTTATCAGTATCGACAGGTTCATGGCTATTCATCTTCATCTCAGATACCAGCAACTTGTAACTTACAATCGTGTTGTGGCAGTGGTGATCACATTATGGGTGTTCAGTGCGCTTCTCTCTTCAGCCACGACGTGGATCCCAGCGGATATCATAATGATGGTTTTTTCCATTATTGGAATTTTATGCTTGGTAACCACAACATTTGTTAATTACAAGATATATTCAGCCGTTCGACGACACAGAAATCAAATCCAAGCCCTCCAAATACAACAAGTAGCACATAATGGTGAAATTGCAAACGCTGCAAGGATTAGAAAATCAGCGCTCGGTACATTCTACGTTTACATCGTTTCCTTGCTTTGCTTTGTGCCAAAAACTTCTAGCACCACTGCCATGACGATGTTCGGACAAACTACTGCGGTAAAAGGCTTGACAGTTTGCACTTTGTCCGTGCTCTTTCTTAATTCATCTTTGAACCCAGTTATTTACTGTTGGAAGATGAGGAACATTCGACACACTATCATGAATATACTGCGAAACATGTCAGATGTTCGTCATTCATGAATGAAGAAGATCATTATCATCATCCATATACAGGCTGGGATGGAGGCTTTTGAGAAAAGAGTGGGAACAGAATAAAATAAGGGGCTGGAAGATATCTTAAGTGCTATGCGTTTGGTTTGAGCAAACACGATACGGTTTCTGCTTTCCGTAGGTCGCTGCACCCTATGATATAGAAACTGTCAAGCTGGTAGGTTTTGGACAAAAGTCTTAATAATTCGAGGAGTCGTTATGGATGTACTGTACACTGTACTGCTATACTTACTCCAAGCTAAAGAAAGGGAGTGGCATTTTGAGATTCATGCTCTAAAGATTTGTCTTTGGAAAGAAGTTTAAAGTAGTTAAAAACGTGGCAGCTAAATTTATCACGATTGTAACAATCCATTATTCCGAATTCGTCAAAAGGATAATTAACAATTATTCGCCGAAGGCGAAGTGAATCTCGGTGAATATTCCCCGAGACGTAGTCGAGGGGAACATTCGCCGAGATTCACTGAGCCTAAGGCGAATAATTGTTTTAGTCTAATTTTCAGAGGTGAATATCAAGAACTACAAAATGAAGAACTAAAAAGCGAAAACAACAAACACAAGTGCTCGCTTGCATACGTGTAAACAAGTATAAATTATCGTAAATAAGAATTTACACTTAAGTTTAAGCAATAAAACGGAACAAAACAAACACTAAGAAAAAGACAGATATCTAGTACCTTTGATTAGTCGTTGGCGACTTCTGAACAATTGTGAAAATCTTCTTGAATTGAGTCGAGCAGCTCTGGTCTGAAGAGAACTGAATAATTTTGTGTCAATCGATCGGATTGAGTTTCTCATGGCCGCATGCGATCTACAAAACCACCGTGTTTACCATCAATTCTAATGCCTTGAGAATCATCTCTTGAAAATATTTTCTGTCCAAAAGCCTTGGCAGACAATTTCCAAAATTCCAACTGTGTTGAATACTTCGGATTTGGAGTGATTTCTTCAGAATGAACAGAAATTTCATTCAGCAAATGCTGCAATGTTTACTAGCCTGGATGGCAAAGGTGGCATGGCTGAGTAACCAAGATATATTCAGCCATCCGACGACACAGAAATCAAATCCAAGCCCTCCAAATACAACAAGTAGCACATAATGGTGAAACTGCAAACGCTGCAAGTATTAGAAAATCAGTACTCGGTACATTCTACATTTACGCCACTTTCTTGCTTTGCTTTGTGCCACAAGCTTGTAGTGCTATTGCCATGACGATGTTTGGACAAACTACTGTGGTAAAAGGCTTGACAGTTTGCACTTACACAGTTGTTTTTCTCAATTCCTCTTTGAACCCAATAATTTACTGTTGGAAGATGAGGAACATTCGACTCAGTATCATGAATATACTGTGGAACAGGTGTCACAAACTAGATTTTGCTGCGTAGCATTTAAATTATACGATAAAAATAGTAATAGGTTTTATAGTATTTTAGGGCACTCTCAAAATACATTTCATTATTTTTATCATGCGAAATAGGCGTGTTCATCATTCATGAATGAAGAAACTCATCATCATCATCATCATCATCATTGTCATCAACATCTACGTTATTACAGGAAATTAACACTCGTGTTAATTAAGGTATTGGAAATTAACGCAAAGTGAAGGAAAAATTACTTTCCAATAAAGTAAATTAACATGAGGGGCTAAAATTTCATAATGAAGGAAATTAATGTGATCACACAAAGAAACGGAACTTGTAGAGACAACAGGAACAAATTTATTGTAACTTACTTGCGGTTAGCAAGTGAACAAAATCCAAAACCCAAACAAATCTTGCTACTTCGAGCGTTCTTTTCAGCGCCAACGATACCGGTGGATCTCCACCTTGATAAAACAATGCTAAAAAACTAAACTAACACTCCAATTAACGCACACAAATATTAACGCAAATTTTTCAACTTGCGTTAACTTTTTTGAAGCGTTAATTTCCTATACTGAGGTATATGCAAAATATGTGTTTTTTACCATTCTTTCATGCAGGAGGACGATCATCTCCTCGTATATTAGAAGTAACATACTGTAGTTGTTGTAGTCTGAAGTGCAACCTTCAGTAACTAGTACTGTGTCTTTAATTATAAGGAACTGATCTGACGTGAGGACAATAACTGTACAATAGAACTCAAGATGACTTTGGAAAGGCAGTCTTAGTATCGGTACCCAGTACGTTTCATTCGTGAATTACGATGAAGACCTCAGCCTAAAAAGCTCCCATATTTTTTGCCTTAATTAAAGTTTATATCAAGAAGCGGCTTCAACAGGTCTTAGTAAAAAAAATTAACACTACAGAACTCATACGAACAGAACTCATAAGTTCAAGCCCTTGAAGCACATATAGCTGGCACTGAATGGCGAAATGGTTACTACTGGGAGTATATTTAACTGGTAGTGAAGAAGCAAACGTTGATTCACAGTTGCAAATCTTTCACTTGTCTGAAAAATGTGAACACATCAATAACATTAGAATTTCTTCAAGCTTCGACGTCTCTTTAAGAGATAGTCAATGCAAAAGATTGACGAGTTTTCACTACACAGACGTACTTTTCGATTAACATCTTAACAAGCATTCAGTCAGGACAAAACTTTTGTCATCAAAGTGAGTAAATATGGTCCGTATAAATCGAAAATGCAGTTCGATTAACGGGAGTATTTTCACTGCTACCCCGCAATGAGCAATTAATATCTAGCGCATATCTAATCGCTTTCTTTAGAAACATAAAAAGAAGGTCTCTCATTCAGATATGAACACCCAACGTTATATAAAATAAATCTTTTTAATTACTTAAGAACAACTGACAACGCGTGGTTCTGGAGGATTTATTTATATAAGATGCCTTTCTGCCTTTGGGGGTAAACATTCAAATGTTTTTGTTTAAAATAGCTAAGATTTAGCAGGATATACAAATTAAATAAAAACCCTTTAAAGTTAATCAGATTGACATGTTTCAATAAAATACTGAGAAAGGATTTTCCCTAGGTCACTCAGTAAGTTGTGGCTCCAACCTCACGTAACGAACACTCTTTTTGAGCTCTTGGCTATAGTTTAAATCAATCAGTACTCTTTACCGGCCGTAGTTAAAGAAGACGTGAATAAAGCAATCAACGATTGTTTATAGTGAAAGCAGTTATTTCTGAAAACGATCATTAGTTTTTCAATTAAAGTACCCGAAAGGAAGGTATTAGAATACTTTCCTTAATTTCACAACTGTTATTCAGCTACCAAAGTTCTGCGTCAGCTTCGATTCTACAACAACGACAACTGACTTACAAACTAGGTCCGTGGAAAAAGAGATGAATTGCATGTTGCACTTAAACTCAAACTATACCAACAGGGCTAAGGCATATAAATGACGACTATATGCCGGGATATGAAAAGAAACATAGTTCTTAAATCAAAATTAAACATAAATTAAACTTTTGCTGAGGTCTAAGCCAAGGTCAGCAAGATGCACGAAAAATGACTACCTTTGAATGTAAAAGGTTATGCACCTCGACAAAACGAGTAACGAAACTGAGAGCGAAGATCTTACCGATTTGGCACTCGCACGTATCAACTTAATAGATATGTATCCTGGGGATTGACCTTGTAGACATTAAAAAATAAGGCATAGCTTATTAACATTTAGGAGAGGGCCACAGGTTTATCAGTCTACGATTGCAAAGTGTTTTTCTGTCATAAAATAAAGTTACTTTACTTTACTTTGCTTTGCTTTTAGAGCTTACATGAGGTAAATGTAGGCCGACCTTAACTACTGGACAGCCGCCGTGAATGATCACAAGATCGACATGTTAACTTAACAATTTAATAGGGGAGGTCTGGCAGATAAAGTGAACAAGGATTTTTGCAATTGTTAAAGCCTCAGAAAAGTTCAATTTTTCATTTAATAGGTTATTGCAAACCTGCCCGAACTAATTAATTACACCCCCTACTCTGGCCGCTCGAACTTTTATGTCCATTCTATACCTAAACACAAATAAGAGCCAGAGACATTCGTTTTATTCAAATGGGGAAGTCGGAGAAACCGGTTTTTAACACAGACACTGTTTGATAACAATAATAAGTTGAAGGGCTAATTGAACAATTTTCTAATCGATTACAATCCCTACTACTTAGCTAAATTGGAACGAGGTTTGGCGAAGCATTGTCTTTGAAAAAATATCAAGCAAGAAATTTACAGTTTATAATCCCAACTTATAACTGGTAAAGAGCGCAAGGCCAAGGGAAACTGATGACTCTGATAAAAGATGATTCTGTTGTGCGCCGAAGAACCCTGAAATAGTGTCGTCGATTGCATATTACAAAGGAAACCACCCCAACTCTTCAGGCATTGTACACAAAAACCTTTCCTAACCGTTCAAAAATATTCGACAAAATGACAAGTTATTTCTACGATCAACTTATGGAATACAAACTTTCAGCTGCTGAAGCTGAACCCCTCTATTCAACGTACATTGCTGGGTGTGTTTTCAATATTTTCTTGTCTTATACCACCATCATGTTCAATATTATAACAATCCACGCGATGAGGAAAACGTCATCATTGCCAAAGCCTTTAAAGACATTGCTCCTGAGTTTGGCAGCTTCCGATCTTGGTGTTGGCTTACTAGTCCAGCCTTTTTCCATCACACTGATAATAAAGTGGTTACAACAGAACAACCCCAGTTCTACTACCTACGCCATATTCATCATAATCCTAGCGTGGTTTTGCTTTGCTTCGTTCTTTGGTGTCATGGTTATCAGTATCGACAGGTTCATGGCTATTCATCTTCATCTCAGATACCAGGTACTCGTGACATCCAATCGTGCTGTGGCAGTGGTGATCACATTATGGGTGTTCAGTGCCTTTCTCTCTTTAACTACGATGTGGATCCCAGCGGATATCATAATGATGGTTTTTGCCATTATTGAAATTTTATGTATGGTACCCACAGCATTTGTTAATTACAAGATATATTCAGCCGTTCGACGACACAGAAATCAAATCCAAGCCCTCCAAATACTTCAAGTAGCACATAACGGTGAAACTGCAAATGCTGCAAGTATTAGAAAATCAGCACTCGGTACATTCTACATTTACGCCGCTTCCTTGCTTTGCTTTGTGCCACAAGTTTGTAGTTCTATTGCCATGACGATGTTGGGACAAACTACCGTGGTAAAAGGCTTTACAGTTTGCACTTTTTCTGTGGTCTTTCTTAATTCATCTTTGAACCCAGTTATTTACTGTTGGAAGATGAGGCACATTCGACACAGTATCATGAATATACTGCGGAACAGGTGTCACTAAATAGATTTTGCTGCGTAGCACTTAAATTACATGATAAAAATAGTAACAGGTTTTACAGTATTTCAGGGCACTGTCAATATAAATTTCATTATTTTTATCATGCGAAATAGGTGTGTTCATCATTCATGAATGAAGAAACTCATCATCATCATCACCATCATCATCATCATCATCAACATCTACGTTATTACAGGAAATTAACACTCGTGTTAATTAAGGTATTGGAAATTAACGCAAAGTAAGGGAAAAATTCCTTGCTAATAAAGGAAATTAACGCGAAAGAGGGGCTAAAATTTCAAAATGAAGGATATTAATGCGACCACACAAAGAAACGGAATTTTGAGAGATAACAGGAAAAAAATTATTGTAACGCACTGTTAGCAACTTAACAAAATCCAAAACCCAAATTAATCTCGATACCTCGAGCGATCTTTTCAGCGCCAACGATACCGGTGGATCTCCACCTTGATAAAACAATGCTAAAAAAACTAAACTAACACTCCATTTAATTAATGGCGCGGAAATAAACGCTCCACTAAATTTAGGGCGTGGAAATTAACGCTCACAAATATTAACGCGAACGTTAATTATGAAGCGTTAATTTCCCATAATAAGGTATATGTAAAATATGTGTCTTTACCATTCATTTATGAAGGAGGACGATCATCTAAGAAGTAACATAGTTGTTGTAGTCCGAGGTTCAAGTTCAGTAACTAGTATTGTGCCTTTAATTGTTAGGAACTGATCTGATGTGAGGACGCGTTCTGTGCTCCAACCAACACGTATACTATACAATAGAAGATGACTTTGGAAGGGCAGTCTCAGTATCGGTACCCAGTACGTTTCATTCGTGAATTACGATAAAGTCTCCAGCCTAAATAACTTCCTTTTTCTTTTTGCTCTAATTGAAATTTATATCAGGAAGCGGCTGCAAAACAGGTTTAAGCAAAAACTTAACGCCACAGAACTCATGTCCAAGTGAAAGTCCTTGAAGCACATATAGCCGGCACTGAATGGCGAAATGGTTAGTACTGGGAGTATATTTAACTGGTAGTGAGATTTCATTTGTACCATGATTATACACAGTTGAAAGAAACAACAAGTGAAACAAGTTAAGAAGGCAGCGTGGCCGAGTGGTTTAGGGCGCTGGACTTGTAATCCGGAGGTCCCGGGTTCAAGCCATCCACCCTGCCACTAGCTGGATTTGTTTCACGGTCGTCCCGAGTTCAAATCCTCGGTCACGCTTTGTATATAGCCAACTGGTCTGCCTCCAGCCAGTTGGGATTTTTAACCATGTTATGTTCATTTAAAGTTATTTGTTTCCTATGTTTCAGTGGCATGCCTGCAAACTAGCTATCTCGAAGCTAAGTGCATGACCACTATAAACAACATTTACATTTTTCTTTTACATTTTACATTTACAAGAAGCAAAAGTTAATTGATTCTAGAAACGTCTCTTTTAGAAATAGTCAAAAGTCTGAAGAATTTACTCTGTAGACGTACTTTCGATTAACATCTTAACAAGCATTTCAGCACAAAACGTTTGTCTTCAAAGTGAGTAAATATACTCCGTATAAATCGAAAATGTAGTTCGATTAACGGGAGTATTTTCACGGTTACTCCGCACTGAGCAATTAATATCTACCGCATACATTACCGCTTTCTTTAGAAACGTAAAAAGCAGGTTTCTCCTTCAGATATGAACACACAAAGTTATAAAAACTAAATATTTTCAATTACTAACGAACAACTAACAACGCGTGGTTCTGGAGGATTTATTTACATAATATGCTTTTCTACCTTTGGGGGTAATCATTCCGCTGTTTTTGTTAAGAAATAGCTGGAAATAAAAATGAAAGAAAAACCGTTTAAATTAATTAGATTAACATATTTTAATAAAATACTGAGAAAGGATTTTCCCCAGGTCACTCAGTAAGTTGTGGCTCCGACCTCACGTAACGAACACTCTTCTCAATCAGTACTCTTTACCGGCCGTAATTATAGAAGAGGTGAATAAAGCAATCAAGGATTGTTTCTAGTGCAAGCAGTTATTTCTGAAAGCGATCATTAATTTTTTAATAAAAGTATTTAAAAGGAAGGTATATATAACAGTTCGTGAAAACAAGGAAAGTCTTGCAATAATTGCAAGACTTTCCTTGTTTTGACAAACTGTTATTCAGCTACAAACGTTCTGCGTCAGCTTCTGCAACAGCGACAACTGACTTGCAAACTTGGTCCGTGGGAAACGAGATGAATTGCATGCTGCACTTAAACTCAAACCATACCAACAGGGCTAAGGCATATAAATGACGACTAGCCGGAATATGAAGAGAAACATAGTTATTAAAGCAAAATTAAACAAAAATTAAAGTATTGTGGAGGTCTAAACCAAGAACAGCAAGATAACAGAAAATGACTACCGCTGAAGGTAGAATTTAAAGCACCAAGACAAAACGAGTAACGAAACTGAGAGCTTACATAAGATAACTGGCTGACCTTGACTACTGGACAACCGTGAATGTTCACAAACATTTAATAAGGGAGGTCTGGCAGATAAAGTAAACAGGGATTTCTGCAATTGTTAAAGCCTAAGAAAGTTTCTTCATTGAATAGATGATATTGTAAACCTGCTCGGAAAAATTGATTACGCCCCCAAGCCGCTCGAACTTTTATGCCTATTCTATTCCTAAACATATATAAAAGTCAGAGATATTAGTTTATACAAGAACGTCGAAGACACCAGCTTTTTATCACAGACACTGCTTGATAACAATAAAAATTGAATTTCTAATTAAACAATTTTCTGATCAATTACAATCCCTGCATTACTAAACTAAGTTATTCTTATGCAAATTTGGAACGAAGTTTGGCGAAGCTCTGTCCTAGAGAGAAAATCAGGCACGAATTTCACAGGTTATCTTCTCAACTCACAACTGGTGAAGTGCACAAGGCCTAGAGCAACGGGTAACTGATGAAAGATTTCTGAAATGATATATCAACGTCATGTCGTCCTGAGATTCTGTTGATTATGTTGTGCGCCGAAGATCCATGAAAAGTGCCGTCGATAGCATATTACAAAGGAAACGCCACAACTTTTCAGGACTTTTACACAAGAACCCTTCATAAATCTACAAAAATATTCGAGAACATGGCAAGTTATTTCTGTGATCAACTTATGGAATACCAACTTTCAACTGCTGAAGCTGAATCCCTCCATTCAACGTACATTGCTGTTTGTGTTTTTATAGTTTTTCTGTCGTACACCACCATCATGTTGAATATCATAACAATCCACGCGATGAGGAAAACGTCATCATTGCCTAACCCTTTAAAGACATTGCTCCTGAGTTTGGCTGCTTCAGATCTTGGCATTGGCTTACTGTGCCAGCCTTTTTCCATCACACTGATAATAAAGTGGTTATCACAGGACAACCCCAGTTGTACTACCTACACCATATTCATGATAATCCTAAACTTGTTTTGCTTTGCTTCGTTGTTGGGTGTCATGGTTATTAGTATCGACAGGTTCATGGCTATTCATCTTCATCTCAGATACCAGGAACTCGTGACATACAATCGTGTTGTTGCAGTGGTGATCACATTATGGGTGTTCAGTGCGTTTCTCTCTTCAGCTACGATGTGGATGCCAGCTAACATCATGATAACGGTTTTTGTCATTATTGTAATGTTATGTTTGGTGCCCACAGCATTTGTTAATTACAAGATATATTCAGCTGTTCGACGACACAGAAATCAAATCCAAGCCCTCCAAATACAACAAGTAGCACAAAATGGTGAAACTGCAAACGCTGCAAGTATTAGAAAATCAGCACTCGGTACATTCTACATTTACGCCGCTTCCTTGCTTTGCTTTGTGCCACCAGTTTGTAGTTCTATTGCCATGACGGTGTTTGGAGAAACTACCGTGGTAAAAGGCTTTACAGTTTGCACTTTTTCCGTGGTCTTTCTTAATTCATCTTTGAACCCAATTATTTACTGTTGGAAGATGAGGAACATTCGACACACTATCATGTATATACTGCGAAACATGTCAGGTGTTCGTCATTCATGAATGAAGAAAATCATAATTATCATCCATATTCAGGCTGAGATGGAGGTTTTGGAGAAAAGAGTGGGGGGCAGAATAAAATAAGGGGGCTGGAAGATATCGTGAGCGCTATGCGTTTGGTTTAAGCGAACACGATATGCTTTTTGCTTTCCATAGGTCGCTGCACCCTATAAGATGGAAACTGTCAGGCTGGTCGGTTTTGGAAAAAAAGTCTTTCAAGAAATGGGACTGATGTAAATGCTGATCTATAAATAATTCGAGATGTCGCATTGGACATATTGTATACTGTATTGCGATAATGATTTCTAGCTCAAGAAAGAAAGTCAGATATTTGGAGATTTACGCTCTAAAGATTTGTTTTTTGGAAAAAAAGTATAAAGTAGTTAAAAGCGTGGGAGCTAGATTTATCAGGATTGTAACCATCCATTATTCCGAATTCGTCAAAAGGATAATTCTCGTTACTTTTGTCTCACCAAAAAACACTAAATTTTAAAAGTCCCGTATGTGAGGACGGTTAACTAACATGTGCGGCGGTTGTTCTAGTTCCAGCTCCGAAATCTTCCCGAAGATGATAAGTTGTTAAGAAAGGAAAGGGAACAACTGTCACGCATCAGCTTTACTAGTGTAGTCTTGGATGATATGAGTGTTCAACATGCCTAAGTTAAAGTTTTCTATAAATTTTCCCTTTCTTTTTTTTTTATTTTTTTTGAAATCGCTAGGGGGACATAAAATAATGACCGATTTTGAGACCGTGCTACCTGGTTGCTTTCTTTGGAAGTATGTCGCATCTACTCACTAAAGTATTACCATATTTAGGAGAGATTTCGGAGGACAGCCAAGCCTGGTTCTTTCACGCGTGGTGCACAGGAATTTAATGTTGTTCTGAGCTCGAGACAATAGGAAATCCCTGAGCTCAAAATTGTCGAAAAAAAGACATCGCGTCAATCTTTACTCGATTTTTGCGTTAACGCTAGACAGCCTTAGAAGTTTTCAATGCACATAGAATTCAGGGATTTTGTAAAGCACTGATCAGTTGCAGCCCAGAAAAATTTTCAAGACAAATTACGAAGAATTTTTTAAAAAAATCGAGGCTTTCGTGAAAGTAGCCTTAGAAATTGTGATAAAGTTCAACATTGAGTTTTACACTGATTCATATATTTTCACGTTTTTCAAAATCGAGTAAGTCTACTTGCGTGTTTTGGTTTGGATAACGTATACGAGACATTTGTTCAAAGAATGAGTGGTAAAAACTTTCAGTAAAGATCCAAGAAAAATTAAATTTGTTTATATAAAGTCCTATTTTACGCATAAATTATGCCCTCTCTACAGAAGTTCCAAAATATTTCAAAATTCCTCTAATCGATTTCATGAAACTCCGCTCAGCAGTAGGCAAGCACTCAAGGTATAAGCAGCGTAAAGCATTTGCGGATACGGTCTAAAATTTGATTCCGAGCTAAATCAACTGTGACGTCACTATCACGTGATGTTCATTCCGATCTCCAAAAATATATATTATCTTGTGATTCAGTCTATATGTAATCCATCTGTTGTAATGGCTATGTAATTGGAATCAAGCTGTTTAGATCTGGGAGGATCAAAGTTGGAGGGTGCTCCTACAAAAATACTGGGTCTAGCCACCTTGGTAAATGGCCCAATTTAGGCCAGTCTTGCTGCACAACTTATCGTACGAAAGAAATTGGCCCTTCTCATTAAATAGGCCTTTAATTCTTAGAATTCCAGCATCATGCCATTCTCTCCAACTCTGCTATTGCACTGTTCAGGAGCGTTGGATTCTAGTTCCTGAATTTCTCGGCCTATGTTTTCAAAAAAGTTACAGTGCAAAGATCAATAACATATTCTAATGGTCAAGAAAGGAAATGTCAGCCCTTATGGAAGCTATTACTATCGCTAATATAGTTGCAATATCGTATTGTTTGTTTGTAAGTTGTGTGTGTACACAACTGTCTTGAAATGTTTTGCATTAATCGAGTGACCAAATTTCTCCAAAATAATGAGCATTTTTGTCGTAAATGCGGACAATCTATCCAATCCAAGCTAGAAGCCATCAAAATGAGCACGAATGAAAGATTAATAAGAAAAAAATACTGATTTCTAGATGACATCTTAAGTTAACAAAAAACTGTCAAAGCTTCATATTAATGTTTCATTTCCTGTCCTTTTTTATCTTTTAGTTTTCCTAAGTTAATTAAAGTTTTCATTTAAAAAAAAATTATAAACCGTCCCCCGTCCCTGTTTTATTCGTCTCTGCCAGCTTCATACTGACAAGATCACGTTGTTGTCTTTCTCAAATAAGTTAATTATTCGGATTTATTGTACCAGATTTTCCCTGTCAACGAACATTTAAACCAACTGGTGTTATAAATCCATTGCTGTAGACTTGTACGACCATTACTAATGTTACTCGAGGCATTCCCATCCTTAGTATTGAGCTTTTCCCTTAATTTAAAAAAAGGCTCTAATGCGATGCTTGGGAAACGTGGAAGACCTTTTTTTCTGTAATGGCAAACCAGTGTCAGCCGTCTAACTGGTCAATCTAAAATACCTGTCATTTTTTCTTAAATAGAAAAGATATTCAATCGAAGGGATACTTTCAAAGCAGCTGACTAGATCAGTTACACAGGAAGAATTATTTCTTCAAGTAACTTGCTTTCAAATTTCGGCCTTGCGTCAGACACATGCTACGAACGTTTCGTGCTTATGGTTTTTTTGTTTGTTTGTTATATTTTTATTTGCATTATGATATCTCATGTTATTTTAGTGACATTTTGTTTTCTTACATTATGAAAGTTTTTTGACTTTATTAATTGGCACTTTTATTGATTATTTTGTCTTCGAAGTTTATTACGATTTTTCCATATATGGGTGTACTGAGAAAATAGTCTTAAGCCGCAATTAAAGTCAACACTAAACTACTACAGCATTAGATCAATCTTTTATCTCTTGTCCTTTTTTCCTTCTTTTTAATTCTCCCCTTTGCTAAGTTAATTAAATTTATCTTTTAAGAAAATATTTACCACCCCTTCCACGGAAATTAAAGCAAACTGCTGACATGTTGTTTTGAAAACAATGCATTCTCTTGTCCCCAGTGATCGAGTTTCAGTGCTCGTTTTTATTTAAGGGAAATCTTTTTAAAACCAGATCAGAGGCACCTGTTTTAGGCAAAGAGACACTGCATGTTTAATCTACTGGACTGAATAGTCAATAAACAATTTGCCTTTCAAATGAAATCTTTTGTCTTAACTACATTCTATATATGCAAATTTGAACTAAGCCTTTGAGGAGCAAACCATCTCTAAGTTTAAAGACGATCGACTTCACATCCGTTAATCCTACATTGTCGATATTGTGCTTGCAGAAAAAAAGTGCGAAATGAAATGAGTAACGAAACTGAGAGCTTACAAAAAATAACTGTGGGCTGACCTTCACTACTGAACAGCCGTGAACGTTCACAAGATCGACACGATAAATTAACAATTAAATAAGGGAGGTCTGGCACATACGTAAACAGGGATTTTTGCAATTGTTAAAGTCTCAGAAAAGTTTTTTCATTTAATAGATGATATTGTAAACCTGCTCCAAAAATTGATTATGACCCCATTTTATGTCCATCCTATTCCTTAACATATATAAAAGCCAGAGATATTCACTTTTTATATAAGAACGTCGGAGACACCGGTTTCTATCACACACTGCTTGATACAATCTTAATCAAATACAATCTTATGCAAATTTGGAACGACGTTTGGCGAAGCTCTGTCCTAGAGAGACAATCAGGCAAGAATTTCACAGCTTATGCTCTCAACTTGCAACTGATAAAGAGCACAAGGCCTAAGGAAACTGCAAAACTGATGAAAGATTTCTGAAATGATGTATCAACAACATCATGTCATCCTGAGATAGAATTCTGTTCTAAGCCGAAGAACCGTGAAAAGTGCCGTCGATAAAATACATTACAAAGGAAACCGCCTCAACTTTTCAACATTTTACACAAAAACCTTTTTCTTCAAAAATATTCGAGAACATGACAAGTTGTGATCAACTTATGAAATACCAACTTTCAACTGCTGAAGCTGAACCCCTCTATTCAACGTACATTGCTTGTTGTGTTTTTAATATTTTCTTGTCTTATATCACCATCATGTTCAATATTATAACAATCCACGCGATGAGGAAAACGTCATCATTGCCAAAGCCTTTAAAGACATTGCTCCTGAGTTTGGCTGCTTCAGATCTTGGCGTAGGCTTACTGTGCCAGCCCTTTACCATCACATTGGTAATAAAGTGGTTACAACAGAACAACCCCAGCTGTACTACCTACACCATATTCATCATAATCCTAGCGTGGTTTTGCGTTGCTTCGTTCTTTGGTGTCATGGTTATCAGTATCGACAGGTTCATGGCTATTCATCTTCATCTCAGATACCAGGTACTCGTGACATCCAATCGTGCTGTGGCAGTGGTGATCACATTATGGGTGTTCAGTGCCTTTCTCTCTTTAACTACGATGTGGATCCCAGCGGATATCATAATGATGGTTTTTGCCATTATTGAAATTTTATGTATGGTACCCACAGCATTTGTTAATTACAAGATATATTCAGCCGTTCGACGACACAGAAATCAAATCCAAGCCCTCCAAATACAACAAGTAGCACATAATAGTGAAACTGCAAACGCTGCAAGTATTAGAAAATCAGCACTCGGTACATTCTACATTTACGCCGTTTCCTTGCTTTGCTTTGTGCCACAAGTTTGTAGTTCTATTGCCATGACGGTGTTCGGACAAACTACCGTGGTAAAAGGCTTTACAGTTTGCACTTTTTCCGTGGTCTTTCTTAATTCATCTTTGAACCCAGTTATTTACTGTTGGAAGATGAGGAACATTCGACACAGTATCATGAATGTACTGCGAAACATGTCACGTGTTCGTCATTCATAAATGAAGAAGATCATTATCATCATCCATACGTTTTTTGCTTTCCATAGGCCGCTGCACCCGATGAGATAGAAACTGTCGGGCTGGTCGGTTTTGGACGAAAGTCTAAATAATTCGAGGCGTCGTTATGGATGTATTGCACACTGTACTGCGATACCGATTCCTAGCTTAAGAAAGAGAGAGACATTTGGAGATTTATGCTCTAAAGTTTGTCGTATAAAGTAGTTAAAAGCTTGGGAGCTACAATTTATCAGGATTGTAACCATCCATTATTCCGAATTCGTCCAAAGGATAATTCTCGTTATTTTTGTTTCACCAGAAAAGAACACTGAATTTCAAAAGTCCCGTATGTGAGGACGGTTAACTGAAATGAGTGTCCAACATGCCGAAGTTAAAGTTTTGTATAAGTTTTCCTTTTCTATTTTTTTTGTTTCTTAAAATCGCTGGGGAGGCATTAAATAATGGCTGATTTTGAGACCGTGTGACCCAGTTGCTTTCTTTGGGAACATGTCGCATCTACTCACTAAGTATTACCATATTTCGGAGAGATTTCGAAGGACAGCCAAGCGTGGTCATTTCACGCGTGGTGTACAGGAATTCAATGTTGCGCTGAGCTCGAGACAATAGGAAATCCCAGAGCTCAAAATTGTCCAAACCAATGACATCGCTTCAATATTTACTCAATTTTGCGTTTATGCTAGACAGCCTTAGAACTTTTCAATGTACATGAAATTCAGGGATTGTGTAGAGCACTGATCAATTGCAACCCTGAAAATTTTTTAATACACCTCAACATTACGTTTCACCCAGATTCAGATTCATATATTTTCACGCTTTTCAAACTCGTGTAAATCTACTTGCGTCTAGTGGTTTGGATAACGTATAAGAGACATTTGTTCAAAGAATGAGTTGTAAAAACTTTCAGTAAACATCCAAAGAAAGTAATTTCTTTATAAAAAGTCTTCTCTTAGTTTACGCATAAATTATGCCCCTTCTACAGAAATTCCAAAATATTTCAAAATTCCTCTTATCGATTTTCATGAAACTATGCTCAGCAAAAGGCAAACACTCAAGGTATAAGCAGCGTAAGCATTTTAAATATTATCTTGTGATTCAGTCTATAATCCATGTGATCCATGTGTTGTAATGGCTGTGTAATTGGAATCAAGCTGTTTAGAACTCGGAGGATCAAAGTTGGAGGATGCTCCTACAAAAATACTGTGTCGAGCCACCTTGGTAAAAGGCCTAGTTAAGGCCGGTTTTTCTGCACAACTTATCGTATGAATGGAAACAAATTGGCCCGTCTTAAAATAAGCCTTTAATTCTGAAAAATCCAGCATTATGCCATTCTCTCCACCTCTGAAATTTTGCTGATCTGGAGGGTTGTTTTCTCGCTCCTGAATTTCTCGGCCCATGTTTTCAAAAAAGTTACTGTGCAAGGATCAATAGCAGTATTCTAAAGGTCAAGAAAGGAAATGTCAGTCCTTACTATCGCCACTACTATCGCTAATATAGTTGCAATATCGTATTGTTTAGTGCTGTGTGTGTACACTTGCAACTGTCTTGAAATGTTTTGCATTAGTGAAAAAAAATAAAAAATACTGATTTCTAAGTGGCATCTAAAGTTAACAAAAGCTGTCAAAGCTTCATATTAATCTTTCATTTCAATTTTTCAGTTTTCCTAAGTTAATTAAAGATTTCATTTAAAAAAATATTATAAATCCGCCTACCCAACAGAAAAATAAACCAAATTGCATCCGGTGTTGTAATGCCAATGTTGTCTTACGCCTTACTGGTTGAACTTCAATGGTTCTGTCTATTTAATAAAAAAATTAATTCAAACTACGAAATCACTTTGAGAGGAGGAGAACAGCCGCACCTGCTTTAGGCAATAGACTAAACTTTATTATACTTATGCAAATCTTGAACAAAGCCATTTTTGGAGAAGTAGACTATACTTCAGCATTTTCCTTCATTCTTAAAAATAAAAACCCTCAACAACGATTAGCTTTACATTTTCATGGTCACATTATCTTGTGCTGAAAAAAAAATGGCCAAACGACAGGTCTTAAGGAGGATAATTGAAGCACACCTCAGGAACACGTCCTTGTACTGTAGACAACGTATTTAGAGAAATTATTTGTGGCCAATAGTCCAATTGAAATCAGTTGTCAAAACTATCTTGTACTTATGCAAAATTTTGAACGAAGCCTTTTGAGAAGTACATTATTGGTTGTGTCCTCAACGCGTCTTATCCTATACAGCCATTATGTTGAACATTGCAACCATTTATGCGGTGACAAAAACTTCAAATTCGTCGTTGTCCCAACCTTTAAAGAAGACCTTTTTTCTGTGATGGCAAACCGGTACATGACAAAGAAAAATAGGATCCAATTTCCTCGGTTGTTTAGTATGACCAGAATGTCAGCTCTCTAACTGGTCAATCTAAAATACCTGCTTTTTGTTGTTTTTTCCAAAGCTAAAAAATGTTCAATCGAAGGGATTTTTTTAAAGCCGCTGACTAGGTCGGCTACACATGAACACCTTTTTCTTCGAGAAATTTGCATTCAAATTTTGGCCTTGCGTCAGAAACATGCTACGAACGTTTCATGCTTTTGGTTTAATTGTTTGTTCGTTATATTTTTATTTGCATATTTCATGTTATTTACTCATTGGCCCTTTTGTTGGTTATTTTGTCTTTGAAGTTTGTTATGATTTACTGAGAAAATAATTTTAAGCTGCAATTGAAAGTCAACACTGAACTTCTAAAGCTTTAGATCAATCTTTTATCTGTTGTCCTTTTTTCCTTCTTTTTAATTCTCGTTATTGCTAAGATAATTAAATTTATCTTTTGAAAAAAATAATATGTACCACCTACTCTACGGAAATTAAAGCAAACTGCTGGATTGTTGTTTTAAAAACAAAGCATTCTCTCTTGGTCGAGTTTCAACGCTCATTTTTGTATACGGGCAATCTTTTTAAATCAGATCAGAGGCACCTGTTTTAGGCAAAGAGACACTGCATGTTAGATCTATTGAACTGAATAGTCAATAAACAATTTGACTTGCAAGTGAAATCTTAATTTTGTCTCAACTTCATTGTATATTTGCAAATTTGAACTAAGCCTTTTGAGGAGCAAACCATCTAAGTTTTAAGTGTTAGTAAGAATGGCTGATTTTTAAGGACGATCGGCTTCACATCTGTTAATCCCACGTTATCGATTGTGCTGGCTGGAAAGGTGCGAAATGAAAGGCGTTCACAAAGGAAAATGTCGTTTCTTTAACACAAATCCTTGATTCTGTTATCGCTGAAAAGAATTTCACGCTTATAGGGACGCAACCCAGCTGTTTTATTTATAACCTATCAAATCGCGATTCTGGTACAGACGGCATCGCTTTACATAACGTTTTTAGTCCAGACTCATAGATCATGAAAAACGCTTCTTGCGATGAACTGCTGCAGAAACTCCAGCCCTCAAAGTCCGAAGCCGAAGAGCTCTATTCGTCGTTCATTGTTGGTTGTGTCCTCAACGCGTTCTTATCCTTTACCGCCATTATGTTGAACATTGCAACCATTTATGCGGTTAGTAAAACTTCACTATTGTCACAACCTTTGAAAACATTGCTCTTAAGTTTGGCAGCTTGCGATCTGGGTGTTGGTTTATTATGCCAACCTTATTTTACCACACTAATGGTGAAGTGGTCGCAACAAAGCCATCCAATGAGTTGCGCCACACACACCGCTGCTTTTACAAGTATCTCAACCTTTGCCTTTGCCTCATTATTTGGTGTTGTGGTTTTAAGCATAGACAGGTTCATGGCAATTTATCTTCATCTTAGATACCAGGAACTTATCACCCACATACGAGTTGTTGCAGTAGTGATCTCATTATGGGTGTTCAGTGCGTTTCTGTCGCTTATCACGTTATTGGTTTCAACAAATATAGGTTTCGCGTTTTTCGCCATTGTTGAAGTTGGTTGTCTCCTAACTGCAGCATTCATTTATTACAAGATATATTTAGCCGTTCGACGCCACAGAAATCAAATTCAATCTCTTCAGGTACCGCACCAACACGAAGAGCACAATCATGGTGAAATGGCAAATGTTGCAAGTGCGAGAAAATCTGCACTCGGAACATTCTACGTTTATCTTGTGTTTTTGCTTTGCCTTTTGCCACAAACTTGTTGCGATGCAGTCATTGCAACCACAGGAATAAGTACCGCTACAAAACATTTTTCAATATACGCAGTGACAATAGCGTTTCTTAATTCGTCTCTAAACCCTGTTATCTACTGTTGGAAGATAAGACGTGTTCGACGCGCTCTGATGGACATTCTGCGAAATACACTTCCTGGACATAACTAAGCTAAGAAAGGAAGCTATCAAACGACCGGATTATCGCTGTTGATATTTTGCATTTTATTGATTATTGCTTGCTACGGATTTCGGTTTATTGCATTTATCAAACCATGGTCAGGTTATCATCATTATTAAACAGCATTTCTTCTCAGTCAACATAACAAAGAATATAATATTTGAGATTTATTTCGATAAAACTGTGTTCCCTTGTGTTTGAAACTTCGTACGTTGCCATAAAAAATAAGTAAAGATTCAAATGCGTTGATGGAGAAAAAGAGGAAGAACGTTTTGTTTCCTTCTTTTGCTCCCAAGCCCGCGCCTGCCGACAAAGAAAATTGAAACAAATTTTCTTAGTTGTGTTGACTAAAAAATATTCAATCGAATGGACTGTTGGAAGATAAGACGTGTCTACATGTAATATCGATTCTAAGCAGAAACAATATTTGTGTGAGTAATTTATTGCTGACGAATTTCGGTGTAGCCTCAGAAAATTATATATACAGTTGCAACATTCTACAAGCAATTGGTGCTCTTGGTTTGCTTGTATATTTTTTAGAGTTTGATTTGCAATGTCTTAATAAAACACCGTTCTAACGGGGTTTTCACTTTTTTCACCAGGGCGGATGTTTTTCACCATTGACTAACATTATTTAATCATGGGTGCACTACGAAAATGACTTTTAAATGAAAACTGCTACAAGTCAACACTGAACTTCCAACGATTCAGATCAAATTGTTCATTTGTTGTCCATTTTTAGTTTTGTTTACCTGAGTTGATTAAATTTTTTATTTCAAAAATAGCTACATATTGAACTCCACGGAAAATTAAAACAAAATGCATCCTTAGTTTTATAAACAAAGCTTTCCCTTGACCTGAGTGGTCGAACTTCAATGATAATTTTATTTAATAAAATACCTATTCAAACCAGGGAATCGTTTTGAGAGCAGGAGATCAGAGGCACCTGTCTTAGGCAAAGAAACACTGAATGTTAGAACTGAATAATTTGGCCAGGTTTCATTGTACTTATGCAAAATCTGAAACTAAGCCTTTAAAGAAGTAATTCATCTTAGCTTTTTCCATGAGCACTAACAAAAGGATGTTCGTCAAGGACGATATGCTTTACATCCACCATCCTATACAAGAGAAAGAAAGCAAGGCCGAGAAATGAAATCATTGTAAAAACCAGGTTTTGGTTTATTACAAGAAATTGATATTAAAAAACAATATTTCGGCTCTATTTCAGAGTCATAGTCTCGTGAAGTTAATTTTACAAGAGAAACTTAAATATCTAAGGCGTGTTAAAGTTACGTTATAAAGTATAGAAATATTGGTAATCAGAGAATTCTTAACGCAGTTTATAACAACTTTGAAGTAATTGATTATAATTACAATTGGTCACAATTAGCGTTCCTGAAAGCCTTTCATATTAAGAATCTCAAGCCTAGCATTAATGAAGGACTCAAAGCCTCCAGAGAGTTAGAACTATTTCTCTGATTACCAATATTTCTTTACTTCAATATATCTTCTGCTGAGAAATAAAAGTGTGAAACGAAAAACGTCCGCACGGAAAATGTTTTCCTTTTACAAAAGTTCTTCATCTACATGTAATATCGATTCTATTCTGTTTGAGACGAAATTCAAGGACGTAGTCCTGTGTTACGCAGTCCTGCTGAGTCAAGATCGCATTTTGCATTTTTCGGTGACTTTACACAGACCAGCTTAGAAATATTAGAAAAGGTGAATGAAATAATGATAATGATAACAATAAAATAATAATATAATAATAAAAGGAACATTTCAGCTGTCGTGGCGGTAATTAAAATGTGGCCATGCAGTTATCATTACCACCCACCACGAAATTGGAATTTTGGTGGCAAACGCAAATTGATTACCATTCAAATCATTTTAACCAGCTTGACACAAAGTCTTCTTTTCAGTAAATAATGGTACAGGAAATATCTTAATTTTTCTTGTAGTTCTAGCTAGACTCCAACGTTAAAGACTTCGTCAAAGATTCAATAACAAGTCAAATGAGATGCTGTGGAAAAGAGGAGGAACAGCCCAACTGGCGGTTCAACTGAAAATTGAACCAAATTTACCCGTTTTGCTAGTCTGGCCTAATTGGTCGATCATAATTTTTTAAAGCTTCTTATAAGCTAAAATTATATTCAACCAAGGGGGTTGCTTTGAGCAGCTGACAAGATCTGTGAGGCCTATACAATTTAAAAGGTAATGGGACTAATATACTTATGGGTTAAAAATTTGAGACCGAAGGGTGAGCTCAGAAATCAATCGTTAGGATCAGTTTTCCAAGATTAATTTTACTGATACAAATTTTGTTCAAAATTTGGAAAACAAAGACACCGGAAAGGAAGGTAAAAGAAAAGAAGCTTCACAATTTTTTTATGATCAAACTATCCTGTCAGCTACAGAATTTGATATAACAAACGTTTTGTACTCTATAAAGTTAAGAATTTGATATTATGGCAAATTCTTATTGTGACGAGGCCCTGAAACACCAACCCTCAAAGTTAGAAGCTGAAGGTTTCTATTCGACGTACATCGTTGGTTGTGTCTTAAACGCATTCTTGTCGTATACCACCATAATGCTGAATAGTGCAACGATTCATGCGGTGAGGAAAACTTCCTCGTTGCCTACGCCATTAAGAACATTGCTGCTGTGTCTGGCCATTTCAGATCTTCGTGTTGGTTTGCTGCGCCACCAACCTTTTGCCGTCGCATTGGTGCTAAAGTGGCTACAAAATAACAATCCCAGTTGTACCACGTACGCTGCCTTTACAAGCATCTTTAGCTTGTTTTCCTTTGCCTTGTTTTTTGGAGTTATGGTCCTGAGTATAGACAGATTCATGGCAATTTATCTTCATCTTAGATACCAGGAACTAGTCACTCACGGGCGTGTTGTTGCAGTGGTGTTCTCAAAGTGGGCTTTCAGTACGTTTCTGTCGACAATAATGTTGTGGGTTCCGATGAATATTTGTGTCGTGACTTATGTCATTGTGGAGTTTGGTTGTCTTGCACTTACAACATTTCTTAATTACAAGATATATTTATCCGTTCGACGCCACAGAAATCAAATTCAAGCTCTCCAAGTACAGCAGGTTGACCACTTGAATGATGAAATAGCAATGATGATGATGAATGCTGAAATCTGCACTCGGAACATTCTACGTGTATCTCGCGTTTCTGTTTTGCTATTTACCACAAATCTGTAGCTATGTCGCCGTTACAATCTCTGGAGTAAGTACCGCTATAAAAGGTTTGTCAATTTACACTTTGACAATCGTGTTTTTTAATTCGACTTTGAACCCTGTTGTTTACTGTTGGAAGTTGCGACAAATTCGACGAGCTATGATAGACATTCTGCGAAATTCACTTCCTCGTTAAAACTGAACGAAGGACGAAGGCAATTAACGGAGGATTATTTCTTGTTGTAGTGTCTGTTTACACATATTTCAAGCCAAGGCGACTGTTTAAACATTTTTGGGTTCTTCCGTATTGAGGATTATTATATGAATTACAGTGATTAATAATCTACCGGATGAGCTGGAGAGGTTATTGCCAGACACATTTTCTATATTGGTTGAAATTTTACTTTTTGCCACATTTAACCCAGAAGCCATGTCAAACATGAAGCCCCTCGACATAAAAAAAGTGTATGTATAAAAGTTAAGTCGTCTCTACAGATCTCTTGATGATAATAGCTTCAGAACAGCAATTTAAACCAAAATTGTGCATCAGATCAAAGTTTTGGAATGATTTGAAACATACGAAATGAGAGTGCAGAGTGTGCATTAGAGTGCAGTAAATTAAAGAGATCATACTGAATCCCCAGAGAAACTGGACAAGAAGGAATTATCTTGAAATTTTACAATATTTACTGATTGAAAAGAATTACTTATTCTCTCGTCAAGGTACATTAGATAATATCGTCATAAGATGAAAATAGATCGACAGCGGGAGTTAAGTAATGTACTCACCTGTATGTCGCTGTGACCTGTTATGTGGTGTAATCATACTTATCGAGAAGTATTGTATAATTACTGTAAGTACGAAAGTAGATACTCAACAAGTACGGCGTTGTAACTAATCGGATCGCATTGCTATGGAGCAATGTAAGTGTACTGCAGTTTATGTAATTTATTGTACTGTTAAGTTATCACGAAACATCTTTTCAAACAATTTATAGTTTCACAAACACTGGTTGTCACGGTAATCTATGCAACAGCAACAAGCATGTTAACCACCTTCGCTGATAATAATAATAATAATAATAATAATAATAATAATTAACATTTATATCGCGCAAATTTCATGTGAATATGATCAAATGCGCGTTACAAAATGTAAATTAAAAGATATGCTATAAATAGTAAGATTAATTTAAAACTAATTATTTACAATAACTATATACATTGGGCTAAGGTAAAAAGCTTAAAAATTAAAATATTAAAAACAATGGGTCTAGTAAAAATGTATATAAAACATCAAGAGCTATTCAAACGCTTTTCTAAATAAAAATGTCTTCAGTTTGGACTTAAAATTGTTAAAATTGACCTCCTCTCTTAATGTACACGGTAATTTGTTCCAGTGTAATGGTGCAGCTGCAGTAAATGCCCTGTCACCAAGTGTCTTCTTCGTTTTCGTGGATGGTGGAACTAATAAAACTTGAGAATTAGATCGAAGGCCATACAGGGAGGGATTTTTAACACGAATAAGATTACAAATATAGTCCGGTGCTTGGCCATGTATGGCCTTAAAAGTAATTGTTAAAATCTTAAAAACAATTCTAAATCTGACAGGTAACCAATGTAAAGAATATAATACAGGAGTAATGTGACTAAAACGCGGGGTCGAGCAAATTAGCCTAGCAGCTGCGTTTTGCACACGTTGTAGCTTATTAATATGAGTGGTCGGTAAGCCATGGAGAAGACTGTTGCAGTAATCAATGCGTCCGATTATGAAGGCATGCACTAGCACCTTGGTAGACTCAACCGTAAGAAACTTCCTAATACGTCTAATGTTATGCAGATGATAAAAAGCAGCTTTAAATGTCTTCGTAATGTGTGTCACTAGACTAAGGTTGGTATCAAACCAGGTTCCAAGGTTTCTTGCAACAGCAACAGGGGCAACACTCACATCACCCACCGATAACTTCTCAATGCCCACCTTGCTAAGCTGTTGTCGTGTACCAATTATTAAGAATTCGGTTTTGTCGTCATTTAGCTTTAACTTGTCCGTAATCATCCACGCTCTGATTGCCTTTATGCAGAGTTCCATTGCTTCGATGCATCAGATTGACTTGATGTGGTGTCGGGCTTGAAGGACAAGTAAAGTTGCGTGTCATCTGCATACGCATGTGCAACAGGTAGATGATCCTTTATCACCTCAAATAGCTTGCTAGAATAGATCGTAAATAGCAGAGGACCCAGACATGAGCCTTGAGGAACCCCATGTGGCAGCTTGGAACTTTCAGAGAGATAGCCTTCTAAAAGGACGCGTTGCGATCGGTCAGAAAGGTAAGATTTAAACCACTTCAGAGCCGTTCCTGTGATACCAAAACTCGACTGTAGACGATGAAGTAAGATTTTGTGGTCCACCGTGTCGAAGGCCGCACTGAGATCTAGAAGAACTAGAAGTGTCACGTGCTGGCGGTTCATATTCATAAGTATATCATTCTGGACTTTTAGGAGCGCAGTCTCGGTACTATGGCATTTACGGTATGCAGACTGGAGTACAGGATACAGGCCAAAATCCATCATGTGGTTGTACGTCTGGTCAAATACAGCGCGTTCTGTCAATTTTGATAGGAACTGAAGATTACTCACAGGTCGTAGGTTTTTAAACACCAAATCAAGGCTAGCCTTCTTTAGAAGGGGGTTGACAAGAGCTTCTTTCCATTCACCAGGAAAGTAACCTGAGGACAGCGATGAGTTAACTATGCGCGTGATGATGGGGAGTAGCACATCGTGACAACCGACGACCAGTGATGTTGGCATGGGGTCCGTTAGACAAGACTTCTTAGCTGACTTCTGGATTAAAGCCCATACATCATTCTCAGTAACAGGGTGGAAAGCACTTAAAGATAAACATGTTGGAACGACATCTACTTCAGGTGGAATGGGCACTCCATCATCCACAACAGTGGCATCGATGTCCGAACGAATTCTGGTGATCTTACGAACGAAAAAGCCGTTGATGTCATTGGCTAGGGCCGTTTTATCATGGTAGTCAGGAAAAGATAATTCATCCTTTCTGGCAAGGAGTTTCTTGGTAGCTCTAAATAGCCTTCCTTGATCGGCACTGTTCTCATCGATAAAGTTGGTATAAAACACCTGTCTAGCTTGATTCATGAGATGAGTCACGTGATTTTTCTTAGACTTAAAGATAATCAGGTCTGACAGCAATTTAGTTTTTCTCCACGTTCGCTCAGCTTTCCGACGTATTCGTTTAGCGGCATCTATGTCAGCGTTGTACCAAGGTACCCTCGGCCTAGCCCTCAAGGTCTTTGTTTTTAATGGCGCATGACAATTGGTCATTCTGGACAGAGTTTTGTTATAGTTACGTAAAAGCGCATCAACTCCCTCCGGGGTGACATTAGTTAACTCATCGGGTTGTTCTTGGCACAATCCAGAGGCAGCTAAGTCAGCTTTGAGTGAATCCAGGTCCACTGATCTGAGCCTCCTGTAAGTGACCTTCTTAGTTGTCACAGCTGGTTTATCTTGAAGTAGCTTGCAAAGAAGTGATGCATGGTCTGATATGAAACGATCAGTTTGTGGTGGATCCTGGATGATTTGGTCAGACCATCGGGTGATAATAAGATCTAGTGTGTGTCCATGAACATGAGTTGGCTAGGAGACGTGTTGCCGTAGACCAACGGACTCCAAGAGATCCAACAGTTTGAGAGAGTCAGGATCATCAACAGCATCAACATGGATGTTAAAGTCACCGGTAATCAGTAGCTGTTCCTTAGACAGAAGAATGGATTCAAGATAAATCGAAAACTCGGTGAAGAAAACATTGGTTGAGACTCTATGTTCATCAGAGTATGGCGGACGGTAAATGATAACAACGCGGAGATTGCGCGATGATGATGACGTAACAGTCCACTCGGAGAATTCGAATGATTCCTTTTCACCCGCGTCAGCTTTCTTAATACCCAATGAATCGCGATATACTAGACCCGTTCCGCCGCCACGACGCCCAAGACGGGGGTGATCTATAAACTTGTACCCGTCAGGGCACAACTCCGCCCGTACAGCTGCATCATCCGCACTCAGCCAAGTCTCGGTGATCGCAAAAAGATCGGCTTTGCGATCACATATATAGTCAAAAATAGCAGCGCTCTTGTTTTTAACCGAGCGAGCATTGAATGTGCATAATGTCATTGGGTGATTATAATATCCATTCAAGGATAATCCGGCAGAACAATTGATGTTGATTAAGTTCCCGGCATTACGAGATGGCATTGTCGATTGTGCTATGTGTCGGTAATCACTCCGCGTTGAAACAATAACAGGTATTCTTTCACCTGTGGGGCCAGGATTCAACTTGAAAACAAGATCTCCAATTAACAGATTATGGAATGTAGCTGTTGTGTTTGAATAATAAGCCCGCGCACGTCTGTGCCTTCGGATCTTGCGTCGCCTTTGAAATGAAGAACGAGCAGTGATATACTTTAAGACAGGCGCTTCATTAGTCTGTGTGATAATGTCATTCCATGACCAGGAAGACAATACATAATTACCAGCAAAGTTGCAGCTATTGTTCACAGGGCAAACGACGAAATTCAAGGAACCCAGAGAGAGCGTCGGCAAGACAGCGCAAACTGGGTTTTCTGCCACAAATATCCAATTTTCCAATTCCGAAGAGCTCCTGGACATGTACAAAGATGTTACAAGTGGTCTGCCATGTTCATAATCTTGAGATAAGCAACCAAAGAAGAGAAAAAAGGGTAGAATGGCGCAAGTCGAAAAAACGCGTCCACGTCTCATTATGCATGCAGGTATGGCTTTTAGGGACTTGAGTTGCTACTGCTTGGGAGGTCGTGTTCGGCACGGTCACATGTAAGGTGTCTCAATGATAAGCTATAGCTATTTGCTTGATACAACTTTTCAAAAATTTATTCACAAAGATATTCCTTATCTATAGATGGCCCCAGAATTTGATGGCTTTTAGGGACTTGAGTTGCTACTGCTTGGGAGGTCGTGTTCGGCACGGTCACATGTAAGGTGTCTCAATACAGTCTTTTTTTGGACCATACCTAACATACAAAAAATTACTTCCATACATTAACTTTATTTTTTCTCGGATTTACAGAGTAGCTTGTTATACGTTAATATCTCCGAGGAAAAATATAAAGACAACAAACAAGGAAAACTATAAAATCAAAAATACTAAGCAGATAAATAAAGTGGTACACAAATAAATCAAAATTTCGTAATATAATAATAATAATAATAATAATAATAATAATAATAATAATAATAATAATAATAATAATATATAACATTTTCAAGTGGCTGTTTAGCAGACTTTCCGGAATTGGATTGATGTGAAATTAACACCAGGTATTGGACTTGGATTGAAGTTTGACATAATATACCTTTTTAGGAAAATCAATATTTCCATGGCAACGATAAACAGAAAAACACGAAATTACTTAAAATTTGAATTCTACGGGAATCAGATTTGACACAAGAAAACCTAACACCAGTATCTGAAACTATAATGTACTACACATCAATAGCAATATGTATATGAATATTACTTTCGTGATTTTTGTCATTTTTGAGGTTGGTTGTTTCGTAACTTAAAGTTGACAGCATGTCTCGTAACTACAAGATAGATTTAGAAACTACATAAGTCAATTCCTTCACTTACAGCAAGTAGAGCAGAATGATGAAATGGCAAATGCCGCAAGTGCCAGAAATCAATTATTAGAAAATCTGCACTAGGAATTATTTTGCTATTTACCACGATTTTGTAGTTATGCTTCTACATTTATTACAAGCTATGGAATAACTTCCGCTATAAATAAAAAGGTTTGTCAATTTACACTTTGACTAAGCGTTTCTTAATTCGTCTTTAAACCCTGTTGTTTACTGTTGGAACATGAGAGCTATGATGGAAATTCTGCAAAATACACTTCGACGGCTAAGGAAGGAAGCAATTAGGTGAAGCATTTTTGTCACTTTTAGCCTATTTAAGATTCGTCGCGTTGTAGAAGCCAAGGAGGTTGTTTGAATATATCTATACCCTTCTCAAATGTTCCTTTTAGTGAACATTAAGATTTCTAAACAGACACTGGTCAGGATCATAATTAAATGGGTACGCTAGATGGGGAGGTTTAGTTACGATAACAAGCCGGACGAAGTTCCCACTTTTTAAAGGTCACATTTCGCCACATCTAAGGATGAATCACTTTCATCGTGAAAACATGAGACTTTCAACTCGTTTGCTGACAGAAAGCAAATAGTTTTCACGGCAATATATTTAGCAAGAAGGCGCATATTTGGTCGGTAGCATAACACCTGTATACACTTCAGTCCTACACAATCAATATGTTATTATTATCGGCAACTGGAAGGCAAAATTGACCAATATTTACTTATAAAAATCAGCTAATGATGGCCATGGCAACAATTGCAACAAGAAAAGAGCACGGCTGGTATTCAACAGTCGAAAAATGTGAGATGGATTTTTAAATTAGTTTATTTATATATGATTTTTTTGGTCTATCACCATTTGAGCTGAGGGGCTACTTGACGGCATTATTTTTTATAGAGAAACGGTTTACCTCTTCAGCAAGATCTTGTAATCGTTGAAGAAATCCGTTCACGTCTGAAAGTGCTTCTTCGACGTTTGTGGCTTTTTCTTTCAGCTCAGTAGCTTCCTGTGCAATAGAACGCTGAAACAGATTACATCATGTTTTAATTAAAACTTTCAGAGGCCTTCCATTTCAAAGGAAAAAATCCTTGGCGAGTACCCGAGAGATCAGGCTTTGGTTTCTTAGTAAAGAAGAGATAGTAAAGAAGAGATGATGAGATTACTGAACTACCGATATTTCGATCGTTGAAACGCCTTCGGAGTAAATAGGCTGCCGCCGACAGAATCACGAGGTGTTTATCATATAAATCTGTTCTAGTTCTGTTAATAATAATAATAAATAATAATAATAAAATATTTATATAGCGCCAATATCCTAAAAGTTCAAAAGCGCTTTACAGTTAGAAGTATTAAAAACACTTGAAAAATATCAAAAATTGTAAAATAGTTATAAAAATGCCTTAAGACTAATAAAATAAAAATAAAAAATGTCGCTAAAAAGTTATAAAAATGCTTTATTAAAAAGGAACGTTTTTAGTTTATGTTTAAAAAGGGACACTGAGGAGCTGTTCTTGATGTCAGACGGAAGAGTGTTCCAGAGTGTAGGAGCTGCTACAGAGAAAGATCTTGCGCCATATGTTTTCAAATTGAAGTGCGGAATGGAAAGAAGTTCTTTAGAAGATGAACGTAGCTGACGAGACGGAGTGTAAGGAGTGAGAAGATCGCGAACGTATGTTCTGTGTCCAAAATTTAAACTAAAATACCCTGTACCCAGAAGTAAATTTGTATATTAAAATCAGATTTATATTTTCCCTAAAAAATGCAAACATTTGATAGCCAAATTTGGAAATTTCAGTTTGTGATGGATTTACCGTAAAATTTCGTTAACAAAGCCTGGCTTATGTTTACTCGACGTCTCTTTCAGGTGGACTATTTTCGGGAAGGGCCTATAAAGGGTACGGTGAGGGAGGGGTTTACTTTCGGATGAAAATTTGCGTTTCAAAAATCTTTGGGTTTGTATTTGGACGGGAAAATATGACAACTTTTTTGGTGCGCACAAGAATACCACATCTCCACCCAGGTGTATAAACAGGAACCGGCGAATTTACTGTTGGTGGTAACCCTGTCGTGGACTAGCATGCCATCCAACGAGAAGGGGGGATGAAGAATTGCTCCTAGTCGCTTCGTATTGCTGACACCGGGATTAGCTCCGACCTGATGAGCCACTAGATTCAAACACGGACTAGTCATCTTAACATAAATTTGAAACAGGCCCTACAATATAGGGGCGTATAATCGGAAAAGTCATATCTTTCTTTAGAGCTATTACTAAATATAAACCCATGGACTTGTTTTCGAAAGCACTTTTGCGTCTTAGATTTGAGGGGCTCATGTTTGCGATTTTTACGGTATTTACACAAGTTTCTTTAGATCAAGTAATTATTAGCTTTGTGTTAAACAACAGACATACCAATTCGCTTTTCCTCTCTCGACGGCGCTTAGCATCCAGCTTATTTGCTTTTCCTTTCAGGTTAGGGAGACCATTGCTATTTTAAAGAATAAATATGAGTCAGTTTTGTACGCCTTTGACTCATGCAATATAATATTTTTGTACAGAAAAGAGCGGCCATGGAACAGTTTTATGATGAAATTTAACTGTGAAAAAATTGGATGAAAAGCTTTCTCGGACTGCCAAAATTGGTTAACAGCGTAGGCCGATTCCAATTTGACAATCCGAGGAAGTTTTTGAATATTTTCTGAACCATACTCGTCCCTTTTTGGTTTATTATTGTTTCGTCGGTTTTAGCACATCCTTGTGAATTATTATTAGATCTTTTGTTCGATACGAAGACTGATAATTTGGTATATATATTTAGTATACGTCACATAGCGCCATGAAGAAAGCAACTTCCGCTTTACCTGCAGTCTGCTATGAGCTGATCCAGTAACGAGAACAAAGAAGAAGCGCGGTCTACTTCCGGTGCTTTGGAAGCTATCATGTACGTCACTTCCGCCATTTTACTTTCCTATGAACATATAAGTTGTTCATCATTATATACTTCATTGGACTTGAGAGAACTACCCAGGTAAATATGTTAGAGACTGCCGAAAATATGAAGTGGGCATTTAGAAAAACCCCAAAGGGGATATAACACGACACTTCCAGCTCAAAAAGAAATATTTTTGACACCAGTATAACATATGTTCTTCTATTCACATGACGTCAAGGCAGCCATATTGTTGTTCCAAAACAAAGAAACGGCAGCCATATTGGTATATCAAGCCATGTGATCCCACCGGGTTTAGGTAAACCAATATGGCCGCTGGTCACGTGAGTACATACGTTCCATAAAAAGGAGTGTCCTTTTATGTTGTCATGTTTCCATGAACTAATATATTAAGTCTAAAGCCGACATTATATATTTTTAGCATTCATTACCATGCAGTCAGACTGTTCTGGCATAACAATATAAGCACCTAAAGGCCATAGCCAGCGGTCTTACCACGCGATCAACAATCCTTAGCAAAGCATTTAAGGGTTCCAGTCTGAACGCGATATTCTCCCAATAACTTTCCACGCACACACAAGGCTTCTCACTGCTCCAAGGAAGGTAATAATAATTGCTCCCATCATACACTGCGTTGCACGGAGGAGTGTTCGAGGGCGCCATTGACTCATCCATCATGTTGCCATAGTTACCTTCAAAGTAAAATTTCTAATTAATAACACATCCTCTCTGGCTGACGAACTCGGTTTCATGGGAAACAATTGGATTATACACCTAAGTGTTTGTTTGCAATGTAACGTACAAGTATGTCGAGTTTGTAGATAAAAAGAATTTCACGTTACGAAATCAAGGGACAAGCAGAATATCATTTGTAATATAAAAATGTCAAAAATGCAATCTCGGCTTCAAAGCATTGCTGACTGGTCGATATGCTGATCTCCAACACCGAAAAACAAAACATAGCGCATTTTGCGAACGTCACGAAAGTTAAGTTTAAAAGGAAGTTAAAAATGCTGAATTTCAGTATATATTTTGGTTGCAGTCGACGTTATCAAACAAATTGAACTACAAAAAATGGTGGTCATCTTAGCCAAACTGACGAATGAAGCTAACAAAAAATGTGCTCTGTTTATGTTCACCAACGTGGCGGCGGTGGCGTCTCATAGGACTGAAATTTCGCGATATTCTTATTATGTTTTAGAATGAACACGCAAAACAGAACTAGAAAGCAGGAGAGGAATGGAGATGGGTTAAAAAATTCGTAGAAAATTCATAGAAAACTGAACGAACGCAAGTGTGAATGAAGCCTTTGGTCAACAAGATATTCCTTAATGTAATTTTTCATATTTTTTAGTGATATATCAATTTATTTTTATTTTTGGTCAAAACTTCAAGAGTTAGGTAGACTCACATGATAACTTACCGATGCTAACTTCAAACTCAACAGGTCCATCCACATCAAACACCATAGAAGCCTCGTAGAAACAAGCGAACAGCTTGTACTTGCTGCGGCTGAGATATGGCTGAAGAAAAAGGAAAAGAAATTTAAGCCTTATATTGAATGCATACATACGTTTATTAATTGCATTTTTCGTCTTTACCATCGACTATGCTTTGACTTGACTTTGAGTTAAATCTAGTATTTTATAGTTTTTAGCATTTTATAGTTTGTCTTAGCCTTTTGTAGCTTTTAGCTATTTTGCTTTTTCACTTTCATTTTGATAGGGGACCGTTCTGAAAACCACGTGTCTGTACGTTACGGGCGCTTCCTGTTATAAATTATATACTAATGCAAATGCTGCAATCCGATTGGCTGAGGTATTGCTCACTGTCAGCCATTCGTGTGCGTACATAACTGAAAGTTTCAAATGACAATTCAGACCGCAAGCGCGATTTCGCTATGGCGTAAAGTTTAACTACTAGCTCATATTGTAAAAAAAAACAATTAAAAATTATTATTTGAAGAAAAATTAATTAGAATTCTACTAAAACAATTAGATTATTCGCTCTCAATTTCTATTACGCGAACAGTAGCCAATTTAGGGCGCGTGGATCAATGGTCAGGTATTACCTGCACCCGAATAAGTTCAGGTCCTTTCATTACTTCCAATTCTTTTTCGATTTCTTCACCTAACTTGCTCTCTAACTCCACTAACAGTCGCCCCCTGTACGCCACTCCCTCTCCCTGCAACAAAATATGCGAGCAAATATTTAAAATAAGCAGAGAAACAAACAAGCAGACAACTAAACAACAGATTTTAGAGACATTGCAGTGCATCAAATTCCTCATGGAAGTGTATTTTTTTAGCAAAACAACAAAAATAAATATATTCCGCTGTGAATTATCTCAGTCTGTTTGGAAAAGTATCAGGAGGTTTAGGCGAGGAACTAATATCACCCTAATTAGGGTAAAAATATCTCAGAATATATCCTCGCAAACCACGACAAACAATTTCTGATCGTAATCCGTATATACATGTGTTGTTGGGCATCATGTGACCTTCAACGTCACATAATGCAAAATAAAAAAGCAGAGCATGGCGGGAAGCGCACCTTTCCCATATTAAGATCATCGTATTCATCCGGGAGTTCGGAAAACTCCCGCGGTGAGCCATAGAAGTTCAACCAGCAGGGTCCAAATATGGGGAGAAATCCTGAAAAAAGAAAGAAATTAATGGTATTTAAAGCAAGTAGTAAATATATCGAAAAAAATTCTATAAATGCCGTTGTGTTCAAATTTAATAAGTGCTGAAAGGGGGAAACAATGAAATTGAAGGATTCAATAAGTCGGTCCAGAAGGTATAGATTTGGGATTCTAATTAAAATACCTTCATCTCCTTGTCCAGAAATCGATTGAAGAGAGATAAAAGTAGTTCCAATACAATCATCATCAGTTAGACGGTCCCTAGCAGGGAAAAAGTATGAAACCTTTCTACAACATGTTCTGAAGGTACAGCCCTGCGTATTGCATAATATACAAGTCGGTTTGGTAGAGAACCGATTAAAATTTGAAAGCTGCCTTGACTATTGACGAATTTTGTATGCGTATTTGCCTACATGGTGATCCGCATTGAGCTTGCAAAAAGAGGCCTTCTCTATGAGCCAACTCTTTTTTTTTTTTTCATTCCCCTGTATTGTATTGCGCATCCTAACTGCGCAGAATTTTACCTGTAATTAGCACGCGACATAAACAAAATGGCGGCTTTTTTCTATGCGGCTTAGCCAGCGAGAGAAATAAATCGTCGTTTTCTCGTAAAGAGGATGGTGACCTATCAATTTTTTCTCGTACTTTGGATGTAACTATCAAATTCTTTCTATAAAATGAATACAGATCAATTTCCATGTTTGAAAAAAAAGATTATCACCGGAAAGGTTCGAAAGGTCTTCCTGCTCCTAAACGAATGTGGTGACCTCCCTTTTTTATTTCAAAATTTAAGTTCCCTTAGCAGTAGGCAAAGGTTGATTGAAAATCTATGTTCAGTTCTATTTCGGGGGAATGACATTAAGTTTCAAATACTACCGAATAATTCTGCATTTCCGTTTGTCTTTTCAATCATTAGGCCTGGTGCTAGACGAAAGAAACCCTGAGTAGCAACACAAGCATTGTTACTTAAACTAAACAGCTTTGATTGAAGTTGATTACAAAAGAACTTAGTCAGGGGAAAAGGGCCACCAATTATGCAGCACCAATAATTAGTTTATATGAGACGGGAATGGTCATTGTCAAAGATGTCTACTAGTCTGGTTGGCAGATGTAGGTCAGTAGCACGAGCGTTGCGTGTGTATGTTGCCGTAAGAATACTACTCGTTACTTGCAAATATGTGGCGCTGCCACAAATCATCAATGTTATTTTTGAAAAGCTTATTAGTTGATACTAGTTTCTTTCGGCCTGTTGATTACGGTTTCAAAAATTTTTTTTAGACTTAGAATGTAGCTTGCTTGTCAGAAAAATCCAGCTTTATGACACTGAATTACGGGAAATGACAGAAGATTTAAAAGAACACAAAGCAGAAAAACGTTGTGTTTGAGAAATGCTTACCAGTCAAATATTTGAATTTTTACTCGCTGACACATCGAAGGAAACTGCGGCAAAGAAAAAAAACCGTGAGTAACTGGATGAATTCATTTTCAAGAAGTCTGATAGGTTTAAACTGAATTAATTAATCATAATAATGCTTAAAGTATTCCATTCCATATAAAACACGGAAGAAATGCAACATTTTTACCATGAAGGGAACTCTAATTGTCTCCTTGAATTCAGGGCAGTCTGTCTTGTATTTAGTGGAAGTCCGATTCTACAGTAAAAAAAAAAGAGAAAATGATGCAGACATTCCAAACGTGCACTCTTTTCATCTTAAATATCCTAAAACTTTGTATTTAGCCATGATATGGCAAGCTGACTAGAAATTCTCCTATTTTCCATCTGGGAACATGTACAGTGCGTATATAGCAATAAAATGTGTTTATTCTTTACTTGCAAAGGGGAGAAATTGCAAGTGGAGAAGTTGGTATTATGTTCCTTTCTAAAATAGCGTTGTCCTTGATATTGAACTTCTCGAAAAGAGCAAAGAAGTTCTTGTGCAGTGGCTTACTGGCACTTGTTTATCATGCGATTACAGAACGGAACCGACTGAGGCACTCATTCAATCTGCTGTTCCGTGTGTAACAGGTGCAATGGACATACTGTACCTCTTTCCCACAAAACTGAAATAGAACGTAAGGATCCACGAGTTTTTCATCGTCCTATTATTAAAAGAAAAAAATAAACGCAAATTATTTGTAAAGGAAAATAGCTTCACTGTGTTTTTCTAAATCTTCTCTTACATACTGAGAGAAACATGCTACATCGAAGTAGCCGATAAATTTAATTCTTTGTGCACAAAATAGGTGACCTGCCGTTTAAAACATTGAACGATTAAGTAACATACCTTCTGCATGTTGAAAAATTTCTTCACACCTTGCATCAATGCAGTATCCACTACAAAAACAAAATCAGTCTTTTCTGTTATGTGCTGTTACATTCGTTAAATAACTTGCAATGTCACAACTAATCAGCGCAGGGACAATTAAACTTTAAGTGGCTTTTAAGCCAGTGTCGCTTTTAGTGTCAGTGTCAATGTCACTATTAATGTTTCCGTCACTGTCTCTGTGAGTGTCACTGTCACTGTGGATGTCACGTTCAAATCCACTGTCACCGTCGAAGTTACTTTCAATCTCAATGTGAATGTCAGTGTTAGCGTTATAAATATAATGATTTTAAAAATCTTTCTTCCTGAATGCCACACATTTCCCTTTTTTCTTGTCACTTATTTACTCGAAAGTGTTATCAGGAAAAATAGATGCTGATCACCTTTAGAAATTAAAAAGTTAAGAGCGAATCCCAGTTAAAATCGCGCAAAATTGAAATTTCGCGGCCAGGCTCAAAATTTTGATTTCGTTCATATTTTGTTTATAGATAGACATTACCAAATAACAAAACGTGGTGTAGTTTGTTTTTCCAAAGACCGCTTCAATTTATCGAAAATCGAGAAAAACTATTTCTGCTGTCGGCGACTTCAAAACACCCAAAAATTTGAGACGAAATCGGCTGCTTGCAAAACTTTGCTTGCATGCAAAAGGCATGGAATTTGGGGAAAAGCTTTTCCAGTGTATTAATTTATGAAGACTTTTACTCCTAGTTTAGTGGTAAATTTTCATCTTAGCGATAATCTGGAAGGTAAACAATAATATTCTAGAACTGCTTATTTTTCAAGCGACAGAAGTTTTAATTCAACTTGAAAGACGCGATTACAATTTTAAGCATGTGCTACACCTTGGTTTTTCCTCAAACTTAAGCTATAAGATATTTAAACATTGTTCTAGAACATGTGTAAAAACTGGCTTGGGTAATTTAGTTTGCTGGTCACACGAAGTCTTCGAAGTTGAGCAAATTTTCAGATGAAATATGAGATAATTGAATAATTAACGCAAACGCTCTTTCACTTCCAAATGGATCCATGGCACTTCCGGGGCATTTCCCGAGCAGAAATCTGATTTAAGTGTAAACATCGAATTTAAAATCCTTTTCCTTAAACATGTGGCACGTATTCTGCCTGTTGTTGACTTCTTTGAAGCTAAAATGTACTGATTTAGAAGTCCGCTGTTTTAATTTGACCTTTATACTGAATGAAGGTCATGGCCGAACATTTAAGTGTAGTTTAACAAACCTCTGATATCACATTTATTTATTCAATATTGTAGGGGGAAGGGCTTTATTTCTCAGTTCAGCCTGCTTAATTGGTTAGAACAAAGTCGTGAATTGAGAAAGGGTGCAGTGATCAGCATAGCCTTATTGTTGCCCCGTAGATAGACGGTGTTGCGTGCCCGGGGGGAGCACTTCCTATAAATGGGCTAATGGGGATGTGCCGCTGGATGGGGTCGCATTTTCACGACTGGACTGACTACAATGGGGTCGCTTTTTCAAGCATTTTTTATAGGGTAACTAGAATGGGGTCACACTTTTGCGGCATTTTGAGAGTAAGAAAATTCTGGCAAGTTGTGATTTATAAACGGAAAGATTCGCCGAAAAAAGTTACCGTATTCATTGCTGTTGTTTAATATTTCACAAACGGCTCCCATTAAGTGACTAAGTTGGGGTCGTGAAAATTACATTTACCCAAAAGTGACTAAGATGGGGTCTATAATTGGCCATAGAATATGACTATAATGGGGTAGGGGTTCTGAGAGACCAGCGGCACATACCCAACAGAGATTGACCCAAGTACCCCCCCCCCCCCCGGGGTTGCGTGACGAGGACAAGTCATTCGCAAAAACACAAAGAAAACATTGGTGAAGATTGTGTAGCGATGTTGTCACTATTCTCTGATTCGCAAAAATCAAAAGGTTTTAAAATAATATATTAACTAACCATCCAGTTTTTTTACACCTGTGTCAGTAAATCGCAGATCCATACCGTTGGAAGCTTCTACTTATGAGTCGACAATGAGCTATGGAAAGCACCTGCTCGTTTCCCTCAATCGTGGGAGGCCAATGTGGCCTTAACAAAAGGGACAGGAACAAAATAGAGGAATGCATTCCTTTCCATAGTGGCCCTTTTGTTGAATTAATTCAGGCAAGAGCACGCATCTTTTCCAGCTCCACGAATATCGATTGTACGAATTCCAGTTGGCCGAAAAGCGAATCTTTGAGGGCAACTGTGAAAACGGGACAATCTCTCAGCCAGGGGCATCATCCTCCAATATACCAGCAAACCAGAAAGGGGTTTCTTTATTTTATAATCCACCGATTAATTTCTACAACCTTCTGTTATAATTTGGGTATTGGTTGGAGACGTCGAGTTTCCGGACAGATGTTGAGTGCTTCCAATATAAGCATATAGAGGTTTCAGCAAAGCGGGCTTACAGATCGTGTTACGAGAATCTCGAATTTATCATGTTCGTACATCTTTATATATGTCAATAAATATAAACATCAAAAATATTTTTCTTCTTAACCACTGGTGAACTAAGTTTATGCCTTTTCAGGCAAAACCAGGGGTGGATCTAGGGTAGAGGCGTGGCGACGGGGGGGTCTTTAGTTTTTGGTAAACGACATTTTTTGTTTATGACTCACCCCGCTAAAAATGTTTTTTTTTTTTGGCTTTTGAGATATCTTGAGTCGATTATTTCATTTGCTGTCCCCAATCGAAAAACACGAATTATTGATTATAATTATGTGGTCGGAAGGCGGCGTCTATTGAATGGCACACGAGAGAGGTCACGAGGGTCTAACATCTAGTAAGCTTCTGAGGAAATGGTAGATGCCATCCAGTCATCGGGGTATTCCGTATGTCTATGTTACATTGCGGTTACGACTGTGGCTGCGACTGGTACCTCAACCGTTTTTTCTCTTGTCAACGGAAAAGGTGCTTAGAAAGGTATCAGAGATTTTCCTCCTTGCAGCACCATCTGGACCTTGGAAAACATGAACGTACTCCAGAACATAAACTACTTCTTGACAGTGCAGTGCTCGACTATGCAACAGGAACCGTCTGCAGGTGGTGTGTCACCTGATACAGGAACTTAGAAAGTGTAATCCTTTCGAATCTACCGTGTGTACCAATCGGATGGGCCCCGGAAGTCCGGTCACGTTTGAAGAACACGATTTTCAGAAAAGCAGAAATATTATTTTTCCAGCAAATTCCTTATTGGGAAGGCAAACGGCCAGAAAGTGGATACAGCGTCAGTAGTCAAGGCCACGATGACTGCCCGGCCGCGAAAGCAGTGGGAATTAAACCGCCTTTTTACCAATTCTGAATTTCTGACACGCCAGCAGATTTCAGTTTTCTTCCCAAGACTGGTCTAACTGAAAGTGATTTCTACAAAAAGCAGAACGCAAAGAATGACGAAGTCTTCGGTACGTTAAGATGGCGAAATTCTTCAAGAAGTTGCTCTTAATCCACCCAATCTGAAAATCCGAATCTGAAATTAAAATTCAGGTTATCAAAGTATATCCCAATTGCCGACAACAAAGAGAAGACGAAAGCTCCTTACTGCCACTTACTCAACATGAGAAAGTAGTGTTCTATAGGGCATTCAATAAGGCCAGAAGTATAAACTTCTGTTAACATGTTATATATCGGCAATATATTCCTGAAAAACATTTACAGAGTGTATCGGTTTAGGTCACGAGTTAAGCTCCAAAATAAGTAGATAATTGGTGACCAGAGTCCATCAGGCGCATAATTTTTCTTAGAATTGAGTACAGTTCTCGCTAGAGATGATGAGTCGTCACAGCATCATCCAGGTAGGACTCAGGCAGAGTCAACCGCTGACAGGCCACGTTTTAGTCTAATACCTTGTGAAATATTGTCGAAATATCAGCGTCGTAGTTAGGACTTTCCAAGAGTGGGTTTGGGGGTCACACTGTGCCACACCCAGGGTACTGACATGGTCCACTGCAGATACTAGGTTTAGGTCACGAGCACCCCAGGACACCCCCCCCCCCCCCCCTCCCCCTTGGCTATGCCCCTGAATATTATCGAAAAGAGTAAATATACAGCCAGCAAAATTTGGCGTTACTAAAGCTTTTAGTATTTTGGATTCCTAGCATTCAGTTCAGAAGTTTAGAGCAATTGTTAACTAAAAAAAAGCGGAATTACACGGTATTAGAGTTGTAATAATAATTCTGTGGCAGTTGCCTAAACAATTAGACCTGCCACTTGTGATAACGCTATTTCTAAGTTTTTGAAAAAGAAGCCAATGAATTTTTATTCTTTTATAGGCTCTTTTTACCTCCTTACAGGTTAAATTGTACTATGATATTAGACTGCACCAGACAATGGACTATAAATAAAAGCAATAATTTATAACTTGATTAATACCCGATTAATACTAAGAAAATTGACAAATATTTACAAAGCGTGAACTCAGTTAAGGTAACAGAAGCATTTCTTCCAACATTTTTTTTTTGTTCCTATCCGTGATCGTTGTTTCCCTACACCCTCCCGGTGCGAAGGGCATTGCTCTGTCACACAACTCCCGTAATCACCGTCAAACAGAAAGAACTGAGAATAACCTCGCAAGTTAGAAGGGTAAGAATAAACTCTGCCTTAGCCTTACAGGCACTCTGGAAGCTTAATTGGAAGTTTAGCTGTGAAACTTTGCGCCATTATGAAAGGTGTAAATCTTTTGAAATGCACATAATATCAAAATTGACAGCAAAGGATTCAATGAGGTATAGTTGTAATGAATTTTGCTGTTCACGCCACTCTCGCCAGTTCTTGGATAATAAGCTCGGGAAACATGTACGGATCAGCTGGAGGCATAAAGTCAGTTACAAAAGAAGAAGACCGAAGAAGGCATTGAGGTAAGTGATTTCACATCAGAAATCATTTAAACAAGTTCAGCCATTACAACAACAACAATGCAAATATCTCATATTTCAGCCGATATTCGTTCAACTTCGAAGACTTCGTGTGATCTTCAAACTAAATTACCCAAGCCAGTTTTTACATATGTTCTAGTACAATGTTTAAATACCTTATAGCTTAAGTTTGAGGAAAAACCAAGGTGTAGCACATGCTTAAAATTGTAATCGCGTCTTTCAAGTTGAATTAAAACTTCTGTCGCTTGAAAAATAAGCAGTTCTAGAATATTATTGTTTACCTTCCAGATTATCGCTAAGATGAAAATTTACCACTAAACTAGGAGTAAAAGTCTTCATAAATTAAAACACTGGAAAAGATTTTCCCCAAATTCTATGCCTTTTGCATGCAAGCAAAGTTTTGCAAGCAGCCGATTTTGTCTCAAATTTTGGGTGTTTCGAAGTCGCCGACAGCAGAAATAGTTTTTCTTGATTTTCACCAAATTGAAGCGGTCTTTGGAAAAACAAACTACACCACGTTTGTTCATTTGGTAATGCCTATCTATAGGCAAAATATGAGCGAAATCAAAATTTTGACCCTGGCCGGGGATTGACTGAATTTTGTGGGCATTTGCTCTTAAGGCTTTTTATCCGTGCAACTGTACCAGTCTTCAGTATTAATAATTTTGAAAAATATTGGCTCACTTTGAGGAAGATCCTCTGCACGATAAACTTTCAAAGTGAACACTGCATCTTGAAGACCAACTCCAGCAGGCCTGAGGAGGTTTCTGAAAAAAGAGTCAATGAAAAATACAAATTTTATCAATTTAGACAAAAAAATATTTATTACCCCACTGAATTAGTCATTTGAATGTCTAAATACTCACCCCTCGATGTCATCAGAGTCGTCCCCTCCAGCGAGCTTAGACACGGGCTAAAAAGTAAACAAAATAGATAGAGGATGGAGTCTTCATTAGACTATTGGTGAAGGCCTGATTTAAACTATGAAATAATAAAGTGTCGTTTTCTCCCATGTTGTTGTGAAGGGCTTTGATTGGACTACAAAAACGGTTGCTTTAATTTAGGTCATCATAACCACTGGTTAGTTTGATGAATATAGTTTGGGGGAATATTTACGGTATATTGAATCTTTATCATTGCGTGCTGCGTTTGCGTGGGGTGGGGTGGCGTATGTATGGAATACGCTTTGGCATTTTCAGTACCCTCGCCTTTACTAGGCCAAACTTTGTATCAAGAAACTGTATCGGCTGTCTTATTAAAATAAAGGCGGTTATGCCTTTTTAGCCCATTGCCATTTGACTCAATTTCTTTTGCTCAGGCAAAGAACCATGCAGTGGGGGATTATACTTCTATTTGGTGAAAGAAAATTTAAAATGCATAAAAACAGTTATCGGCATTATTGTTGCACAGGAGGAAGCGGAATGGGAAATTTTAAGGTGGAAGCAAAGCAGAGCAACCATATGATTTTTTAAACTGACTTGATTAGTGATGCACCAAAATTACAGCCAGCTGTATCAATTAATTAAACAAGATGTACTCACCGGCGGTTTGTCCCCAGGTCCTAGCACAATCACAGTCGCTTTGAGGTAACCCTACAATCAAATATTCGAGCAAGAAAATTGATCAGCTATAATATATTTCCCAGGTGCAGACCGTCAAAAAATCAATTAGTAATTAACCGGAAGGTTACACTTACGGCGGGTGAGCCACCTTTAGCAGTTCCTCGAACTCCTTTAGCGCTCTTTCCCTTACCCTAATTAAAGATAAATTAAAATCGTAAGCAGGTGGTAAAACTTCAAAAACTCTTACCAGTAATATTTGTAGTTGCTTATATCTTCATTCTCTTAGTCTTACATGAAAGACGCTTTCAAAGAATTCGAATAAGGAATTTGAGAAATGTTTGCTGTCGCTCTACCCAAAACCAAAACACGAGTGAAGGTAATTTTCAGACAGGGAAGACCAGGAAAGCATATTAGGGCTAGAAAACAGACTTTCCTCCTATTGGGAATATCACTAATCGTTAATTTTTGGTGGGAGAGAGGGTGGGTAAGAAAATTAACTATAAACAAGCAAGCTCCTAAGATTTATTTGTCTGTTTGTCTTTTTTGCATATCTTCATTTTCGTCTTAAAATCAGGTTTCACGCAAAATGAGTTCTTCGAGTTAAAATTTGGCTATAACTGTTTGTCTCTTTATTTGCGTGCCGTGTATTTACTTTCCAGTTTGTTAACTTAACTACATCCAGTGTTGCGATTTAATTAAAGATTGACTGCGAAGGAAATTGAGATTCAAAACTAACCGCTTCTTCTTCGCCTCCTCCTTTGTCCTGCGGGTTGCTTAACAGCATCCACTTACGAATAAAAGAATGACCTGGAAAATTTGCAAAATTAACAATTCAAAAACTGTTTCTGCTCTATAAAAGTAAGGACAACTCAACGACATGTATCCATATTCGTCTAGTTTTTCATTTAGCTAGCTTTGTGTGTGACCCCTTTTTACGATTTTTTTGCGTATGCAAAACAGGAGTATAGTTTGTGGAGGAAAATTGGTAGTCAATCAGTCGTAAACTTTCGTTTGTAATTCCACTGATCATTACGTTACGTCATTCACGCAATATATCAAACAGAATTTAACTTTCAAGAACTTATACAACGCTTATGCTAAACACGGAAGAAACAAAACAATAAAGAGCAGAGTATTATTAAAATTTGATAATGCAGGTTAAAAACCGCTACACTCATTCTTTTCATGGCCATATCTTGCAATAGTTTTACCGATTCCAAAAATAAACTCAAAACGCTTGAATGACACACGAAAAATAATTCATTTCTCTCTTAAACGACTCTATATACATACACATAATGCCCTTCAGATGGAGGTGTGAAGGGAAATCGGTCGGAAGACCAAATTTTCAGAGAATAGCATTTCGGCAAATGTCACGTTAAAAGACCCGAAACTACGGGAGTCGCGTTAGGTCTGTCAACCATCTGCCAATCCCTTTTGTATTCTCGATCTAAATAGATCTTCCGCAATAATTCCGCAACCACAAACCTGCGAGACGCCAGAGCCATTGCGCAGATTAGACTGTCTGCGACGCATGCTAGACCGCGTTGCGGTTTGTTAAATCCTGGTTTTAATAGTTCATTTTCCGAGTTCAGCTGTGGCCCAGGTCTATGGTGGCCCAGTATTCTCATAAAAAAATAGATTAAATTATCACAAAACATTGAGATATACTAGCTGTTTTAACAAAAAAAGGAAAAAAAACTAAACGAAATAGAGAAAATGCTATTTCTTTGTTTATTTTCTAATTATTTGTATTTCAATGTAATTAAAAATTACAAATTATTATTAAAAAAAAATAAAAAGAAAACTTATTGAGGAAAAATGACATGCAAAAAAAAAAAATGGCAAAAAAAAAAATGACATGCAAAATCTGACTTAAAAAAAGCCAACGAAAAAGAGAATGCAAAATAATAATCAAAACGAAAAGCAAAACGATTCTTACTGGCCCGGCGTTCTCATAGTAAATCAAAGCAAAGAGCGAAGTAAAATAATTTTTAAATGTTACGACGTGGCCCAATGTTCTCATAGCTCCTTAACCTGTCGAGTAATGACACATTCATGGCAGAATACCTGTTGTGAACTCCACAGTTTATAGTGTGAGATCTACTGATTCTTTCTCAGTTGCGGATAAACAAAATAAACGTTGTTAAATGGCTTTTATTTTCCAATTTACAACCGCAATGGCGAAGACAGCCCTCTGTTCTCATAGCCCGAGATACATTCTGGCAGCGGTTTTACCCCTCGTCGCTCGAGGAAGGGGACTGGGCTAAGCCTTGAGAGGCCACTCAGCCGAACTCAGCCGTGCATCTTTCCCGCGCTATTTCGCTCTTAGAGGATCGTACAGGTGTATTCTCGCGACGCGTGATTAGCTGATTTTATTTTCCGTGAAACGTGAATTTAATAAATTTATTCTTCGTGACCCGTGACCGGAAGCTTTTGCGTGACGCGTGAAGAGCTTGAATTAATAACCGATATTCGTGATTTCACCACTTTATTGACTTTATTTTGCGTGATTTTGAGACGCGAGACCTCAAATGTGACCTCCGTATAATTATCGTAACGTCAAACACTCTTTGTAGAGTAAGAACGGGATAAAAGAGTATGTTTCTTTCTTATTTTCGTAATCTCTTAATCAATTTTGATTTCTCCAAACACTATGCTTGTTGTCAGGCTCCGCAGAGAGCCTCTGAACTACAAGTTCATGAGGAGCTGCACTGCTCTTGCCGCGCTGACCCATTGCGTCCAACCTCGTCCTCTTTGTCCGCATTTGTGCCTCAAGTTCTTCCCAGGTATTATGGCGTCTCTTGGGAGGCGTCGTTTCAGAATGAAATTACAGGACGAATGTATTATGTATGTTAAACTTATACAAACACTTCACAAACACCTCGATTCGAACGAAGCGCGGGAAAAATGCACGGCTGAGTTGCCTCTCAAGGCTCAGCCTAGTCCCCTTCCTCGAGCGACGAGGGGTAAAACCGTTGCCAGAATGTATCTCGGGCTATGAGAACAGAGGGCTGTCTTCGCCATTGCGGTTGTAAATTGGAAAATAAAAGCCATTTAACAACGTTTATTTTGTTTATCCGCAACTGAGAAAGAATCAGTAGATCTCACACTATAAACTGTGGAGTTCACAACAGGTATTCTGCCATGAATGTGTCATTACTCGACAGGTTAAGGAGCTATGAGAACATTGGGCCACGTCGTAACATTTAAAAATTATTTTACTTCGCTCTTTGCTTTGATTTACTATGAGAACGCCGGGCCAGTAAGAATCGTTTTGCTTTTCGTTTTGATTATTATTTTGCATTCTCTTTTTCGTTGGCTTTTTTTAAGTCAGATTTTGCATGTCATTTTTTTTTTGCCATTTTTTTTTTTTTGCATGTCATTTTTCCTCAATAAGTTTTCTTTTTATTTTTTTTAATAATAATTTTTAATTTTTAATTACATTGAAATACAAATAATTAGAAAATAAACAAAGAAATAGCATTTTCTCTATTTCGTTTAGTTTTTTTTCCTTTTTTTGTTAAAACAGCTAGTATATCTCAATGTTTTGTGATAATTTAATCTATTTTTTTTATGAGAATACTGGGCCACCATACAGGTCCACTTAAAAAAAGCAGTCGTAGGCACACAGGGCCCTTTGATTCATTTCCTGTACACTGTTTGCTGTATTTGAACACAATTTTCATCGACATTACACAGGTATACATCCTCTGTTGTTGTCAGATCAGAGTGGAACAGTTACCTTTTCAGTCAGAATAATGTTGTATGTGTTTGCGTTCTTTTCTGATTGGAGAACATGGTCTGAAAAATCCGAATCCCAGTTATCAAGCGCTTTTACAAAAATTTGAAAACAAAAATGCTATTCCTTCAACATTTTATCAAACCACATACCTGGCATCTCGTATATTGAGTAAATATCAAGCTGAAACAAAATTTAAACTTGAATAAGAAGACAACGAAAAACGTATCAGAAGTTGCTCTAAATAAGAGAGTGTTTTCTATATAATGTAACTAGAAAGGGACCTGTAAGGTCAAGTTAACCGATCTTAGCTTGCTTTTTTTCTGTGTTAGAGTGATCATTTCGAAATACAATTGACTGTAAAAATAAGCGAAAAAAGATTACGACGTTTCGGAATCATCTTGACTCCATTATTAAGCAGAAATAAAGATAACGGTCGAGTTTCGAATTTACATACAAATAAAGGTGACAGAGTATGTTAGAATATTTAAAAGAGCTGTTTCGCGGTAATTAGCGTTCACATGCGGCATTAAATTAACTAAATACTTTCGCACGCATTTAATTTAATGCCGCACGCCCCGTCTACTTGATAATGGAGTCAAGATGATTCCGAAACGTCGTAATCTTATTTCGCTTATTTTTATAGTCAATTGTTAGAGTGATCGTTGTATTAATTGTGCTATTTGGCACCACGCCACGTTCATAAAAACCATTATATGTCTTATCACTGTATAACTGTTCAATCGAATTCAATTTCAGTGTTAAAAAGTACCTCAAAGTAGCCAAGTAGGGAATCTGAACGGTACTTCCTCGAGTCGAAAACCTGTCAAAAGAAAGAGAAACTTAAAGATAAGGTTCTTGAATAGAAAGGGCTTGATTGGAAAGTATTTGTTATCTGTCTTGAGATTGATCATGACGCCCATGGCCAAACCAATCTCACCACTGTACATTCAGTCAAGACTTATCGATCTGACCTTCTCATACTCGATCCGTCAATCAGATCAGTTTGTATAATATTCTTACTTGTTGGCCTTGGCACAAATATAAGCAGAGCATGTTGAATTGCGCAGCAATGACATTTACAAGACTGTTCTTGCAAGGCATTCAAGGATTTGACTGTTCACAGTCTAACAAATACATAAATGTTTCTTACCTAGAGGATTTTTTTCACTCACCTCAAACGAAACTACTTCTTCAAATAAATCCATCGGGGACGCATGAAAACTAAACGAAAAATTCTGTGGAAAAAAGGCAATAGATTAAACCCGACAATTTTAAACACGATCCATCAAAAACAAAGAAATTTCAAAATTAACTAACCTCGTTAAATTCAGGGTTGTTTGTGCATTTCTTGATTTTTGAGTCGTTGTCCTGATCTGCCACGCTAACTCGAACAACGGGGTGAATGTTACCTCCAGTTAACTGTCGAGCCTCGAAAAGCTTTACACGGATCTAAGGGAAAAAGAACAGTTACTTAGCGGCTACTCATTGTATAGATTACACGGGGCTACTCCCTAAATCGTACAATATGGTGAAGCTCCGCCCAAAAGGGCTACGTTTTTCACGCCTGAGATACATTAACCTCTTTCCCAGGGTGTCTCTCTCTCTCTCTCCTAAAGAGAAGGTATCTCATAAGTTGAAGTATAGGAAAGTGTAGCAGGGGGAAATGTTATTTAGATAATTGAAAGGGCCTTTCAAAATAAGTAGCCGGAAAAGTCATCATTATGAAACGGTCGATTCATCTGAGCGTTATATGTATGGAAGCTTTGCATGTCGTTTTAAATGGAGAACAGGTTTTAAAATGGATTTTTTTATGTGTACCTGGAAATCCTGTGGTTTATTTGATAATGCTTTCCTCTTCCTTCGGCGCCTTGTTCTAAAAAATTCATGTTACAGCGGAGTATTACCACAGTTGCATCGGTAGCTTATAAAATTTTAACTTATTTTCCTACAGCCGGAAACGTTATAGGATGACTATGATTAAAACTAAGCTGTGTTATTGCTTCATCTGTTTCAGTAACAGAAGGCGCAGATTAAGGAGAAATTAAAAATTGCTGTTTTGTTCTAAGACTCCCTTTTATCAGCAAAACAAGACGCATTGAAAAGTTTAACAAGTCTCGTCTGGTCCTTTGATGGTCTGCCCTGTTGCAAGTTGATTATTACTAAATTCTCGTTCTCGTCGAACCTGAACACACCCCTTAAGGTAAGTTCATTTTCATTTCCACCATTATGAATCTAATTTCGCTGAAAAAAACCATATTTTCGCTTTGGCTTGTTGCCAGAGCACAGGGTATTCTCAGAGCTCAACAAACCCAGGACCAAATCATTAACAAAGATCTCTGCCAGGAGATCCTCACTTTTTAGTTCCTGGCTTGCCCGGTTCCCCAATTTCTTCTTCTTCCTCCATTTCCTCATCTCCTTCAGCTTCACCTCCCTGGTCTCCCTGTGCATCTTGCTGGGCGGATGGCGGCGGCTCGTAAGATAAGCTGATTTTGAGTTTGGCCTGCACACAAGTACACAACAAATTTCTCTTATGCGAGTTCAACAGAGTAGTTTTAATTTTAAACGTGCTAGCATGTGCTTTCTTTAATATTATGTCTATAACGACGATTATCCCTCTAATTGTTTCCTGGTTCTTTTGTTCATGATCTTTACTTAGGTGCACCTCGAAAAAGTATCTTTCGAGCTACGTTCACTCTTGGAGTCCACTGCTATAATGTGATCAAGATGACAAACCAAACAAAATTTTTGACAAAATTTTGATTAAAAGGACATTTTTCTGCCGAACTTGAGCTGGAATAATGATGATAGAGATCAATATCAATAAACTTACGGGTGTGGCTCTCTGCTCTCCATCTACCAAGCCTACTTCGGTGTCCAGGGAGTTGCTTTTGGAGCGAACCAGGTTGTTCAACGGTACTGATGCTGAACCAAGCAGGCTGGGGGAAGGTTACAAAGAGAACGAGAGATTTTAGTTTGTTTTTTGTTTTTGTTTTATTTTTTTTGGAAAGTAACAGAAATTGTATCTGTGGTATCTATAGAAACTAGCACTGCGCATATAAGTTGATTGCGATTCATGATCGTGACTATGAAAAATACGTTTACTCTTAATATTTATTTTAGGAGTCTTGCGTGTTTATTAAGTTTAACTAACACAGAAACAATCAATAATCACGCAACGTGATGCGACCAGAAATCAAAATAATGTATTACTTTGCTTGGGGCTATAACACTTGTGTTTTAAGGTCTTTAAAATAATATCACTCTAGTACCAGAATTGTAAGAAAATTAAGTACAGGCCGCTTTCGTTTATCAACCATAGGTAAATTTTTCTCGCGTTGACTGTCGCTAGATTTATGCAAATCGCATACAAGCAAAGAAAATATTTAAACAGCGGTCTGTTAAAAAGTCTGGAAGAGAACAAAAATTGACAATCGATATTGGGGATCTTTGAATGATTGAATAATTATAATCCATTTTCGTGATTTTAGAAATTTAATTTATTCTCCGTGTTTTGGTTTCACGAAATTCTGCATCAATGGTGGAAAACAATTTGATGGTTTGGCACAAAAATCGACCCAATACAACTCGCGTTTTTTAAAAGAAAATGTACATTGCTGTCTCCTTTTCAGAAAAAAATGTCTTTTAATTGTAAAATCAAAAATAAGGAATCAAAAATGATAACAGAAACAAAACATACATTTTACGTCAGGCTTGGCTCCCATTTTTTCCAGTGATATCATCGCTTTAAAGCTAGTTTTGTCAGCAAGAGCACACCTAAATTCGGTATGCCTTTAGAATTCTTATGCATTCAGGGACAGATTACACCTTGACCTAGCACGAATTTTGATATTCCTAGAGCAGTTCGAGTAATTTATTTATACATACCGATTAGCCGTTATTTTCTCCCAGTCTTTAACTTTAAACATAAGAGTTTCCTGAGCCGATAACTCCTGTCCGTTGAGGTCATACTCAAATTCCTAAGTAAAACATACAATATTTCAAGAGCATACTAGACAAGTGTTAAGAAATTTTATTGCCATAAACTCTTACCTTGTTCCATTCGGGATTGAGTTCATCTTTAATGACGTCTGTTTTCTGTTCCTGACCTACAAAGAACGAAAGTACAGTATCGCCAAACAGTGGAACGCAAAAATAAATAAATAAATTCGCCAAATGTTCATTCTGCTAAGTTCGCTACTTTGGCGTTTATTTGTAGTTGCAAAATCTAGCGATGATAAGGTTAAATTAAAGACATAAAGTTTACTGCGAGACTCCACTAGTCATTTTCACTTGCTTTAACCTTTGCATTGGTTCTTTAAATTATTCAGTAATGTGAAATGCTGTAATCAGTTGTACTAAAACGTATGCTATTCTGGTTATAATAGTCACACATCATGATCATTCTTTTTGCAATATTCAAAAGAATGGAAGTCAAAGACCTTTGTAATAAAACGCCGTCAAACGTTTTTCTATAATTTGGCTACCCTACTGACCCTAAACAGTGTAAATGGGAAATACAACTACTCGACTTTTCTTCGACATTTGAAATTTATTCCTTGACAGTCGACAACAATATATTATATGTCAAGATGGTTTGTAACATAACTCCCATCAGATACGGCAAAATTCGGGCTCCTTCATTGCTACATGCCATGCACTTCGGGTTTTTCGGACACAATCATTTGAAAATGTACAGCAAAGCATCGCAAAAATATATAGAATTATAGTAAAAATCTCCCGAATGGCCTCGTGTGTAAAACTGATTAACATGTCGAAATGGTCTTGCTAATTTTAGTGTTTTCTATGACTAACAGCGCAATTTTTTCACCTACTATTGTTGTAGCCATAACACTCAGCGGTAACTTACATTTTAGATTCTTACTCTGAAGAGGCAAATGCTTTTGAAATTAAACTTCACTGATTGTTCAGTATTATTCTCAAGTTATATAACATGTTCCTCAGTAGAGATTCTGAACCCCAGAAAAAGCACCTGTTCGGGTGATACGATTATCGTTATTATTTAGAGCTTGTAATTCGAAGCTCTAGACACCTGTCCTGATTAGCAAAAACAAAAAGGATACACTTTGGAATGATAGTGATAACAGTGCTTGCTAATGTTAGTCAGTTTTTTTATGATGAAGAGCATAATTTTTGCATATCTGCGGCGATACTATGGTGGTAGCCACAACACTCAGTGGTAGCTTATATTTTTTATTCTTCCTCTGAAAAGCCAAGTTGTAGACATTAAACTTCACTGATCGATAAAGCTCCTTAAATTGTTCTACGAGTTCGTCATGATCAGTAGAGACTCTGAATCCCGGAAAAAGCACCTGTTCGGATGATGCGATTATCCGTATTATTTAGAGCATATAACTCGCAGTTCTAAACACCTGTTATGATCAGTCAGAACCGCGAAAACGATAACCTTAAGAATGGTGTTAGCAGCATTACTGCCCAGTAGTAATTCCTGTGAATGTTTATTTTTATTTACCGACTAGGTGGGTGTAAATGTTATATCAGTCACGACAGTTCTTACATCTTTACTTTAATTATAGCCGACTACAAATTAACGCACTATAAACATGCCAGCTACCGATTCGGCCTGATCACGCATTGACCTGTGTCTAATTTTCACGCAGTAAGTTCCTTGTTAAATCCGCAATAATCGTATATACATGCGCGCCGTTGTTTTGTCTACGACACAAAGACAACGTATTGACATTTTCGAGAGAAAATGGTAGACATGGTACAATACTAGCTGTTTGAATTAAAACAGAAAATATAGGCGAACAATTTGCGTGAGGTAGAGCTGTAATATTTTATTAGGAATTCAGTAAGGAACTGCCTTTCAAAAGGCGGTCGTCATTTCTCTAGCATTTTCCAAATTAAAGGAAACCCTTTCGGTTAAAAACAATGAGCGTTCCATTAACACTTTCATCGCTCGTTTTAATTCCCAAACACTAGGTTTGGGTGCAGAATTAAGGTTATTTTTTACACACTGAAAGTATGAGGGAAGCATGCAGGCCGCGAATATTAAGCCAATCTTAACACACAGCAATTCAACTGAAGCACGGATTATTCAAACACAATTACTCGATGTCATATCTTACCTTGAAAGCTTACTACCACGTAAGGATCGCTTTTCCCGCTGAATTTGTCGACATCCGGGAGATTGCTCGCACTTTTTACTGTCACCTTTAACATATTGGTATTCCAAGCTTGATACTCACGCTTAGTATTAATCGTACCGAACAAATTGGTGGCCTTTCAGTCAAGCCATGAGAACACCTGAACGGCGGAGAAAGCGAGCGTTTGGACTCGGCCCCACCTTGCTTCTACGCGAGGCAATTCTTTTTGACTGCCTTATTTGTTCGACACCGTCAATCATCTGTCCCCGTCAGCATAATTTAAACTTAAACTCACGAATTTTTTCTGCCTTAATTATAATAACTCATTATAGAAGAGGTGCGATCGCAACGAATTAAGTGATATAGGTGCGTCAAATTCTAAATTTTAATGGCAAAGGCCGGGGTTTGTTGCATCGTTTAACACATTTTTACTAAGATAAGCGGTAAACCTTCAATTTATTACTTTTATGTGCGTTGCCTAGCTTATGAAAAGCAATAACTGCAAACAAAACACCATACAAGAAAATGGAAATTTGGTTTAAAGTAATGAAACATTCTTTTCCATTTGCCTTGTTACGAAGGTGATCAATGAAAACCAGATTGTATGGCAACAAAAACGGCTTCCGGAATATTCATATAGCAGTATGCAACACAGTTTTTAAAATGTACTGATAAACCTAGGTCTAAACATGGGTTAGTTTGTTTTTTTTTTTTGTTTTGCTCTTTTTGTGCAATATGGACCCTTTAGTCCATGCTCAGTTTGGCGGTTTGGGCTGGTCCGTTTAGATCGTCGCGCTAAGGATGAAATAGACATCGTGGTTAGCAGTTTTGCAATATTCTTTTTTCCAAGCCGTACTAATAATCCCGTTTCCCCGCGTGCCCTTTAACTGGTTATACAAGCCTATTTTAAGTAGAAATGTCTACTTATAGCTCACGGATCAGACCAAACATGACATTTAAAAAACTTAGGCAAACATAGCTTTATGTTAAACAAGGTAAAATTGCATTTCGCATTTCGGCGAGGCAGGACATAAAAATTTTTCGTGAGGTTTAGTGCTCGGTTAACCTAAGTAGCACTCCGGTTAACCTAACTGGGACACCGCTGAAAATCATGTTTAAACACTTGAAGAACTTTTCAAAGACTATAGGCAATGGCTATAACGTCTGCATGGCAATGGCTCGATTTATAATAGAGACAGATGATCTGTCTGTTAGCCCGAATTTATACACCGACGAATTATCACACGAAGTAAAAAATGTTTGCGGCCTTATTAAAATGCAAGTTCGTCCAGACGGATTATCCGTCTGTAGTATAATCGAGCCAATGACTGGAAATGTTTTTTTTAGGAAACCCAATGCCAAGATTATTACCAAAGATACATTGGTTTTTTTGGTTTGTTTTTTTTTTTTCA